>AWOL01S0120168.1:0-16999 GCA_000715115.1 Nicotiana otophora
CCTCTTGATCAGTTGCCTTTCTAGAATAGAAACTAGTTTCACCAAGAACTGACTATCATCACCAGTGATAAGCAAAGTCGTCTGCACTACCACTCTATCTCCTACCTTTTTTCTTGAGTAAGGAGACATGAAACACAAGATGAACCTTAGACTCATGAGGTAAATCTAGTTTGTAAGCCACACTGCCAACTCTAGCCAGAACTTTATAGGATCCATAGTACTTAGAACTCAGCTTTAAGTTTCTCCTCAATGTAATAGAAATCTGTTTATATGGTTGTAGTTTTAAATAGACCAAATCCCCTACTTGGAACACTCTATCAGATCTCCTCTTATAGGCATAGTATTTCATTTTTTCCTGAGCCTTAGTTAAATTGTCCTTCAATAGTTGTTGCATATGTTGCTTCTCATTATTGTATCTTCAGCTGTTTGCACCATTGTTTCTAGTGAGGGCCCAAGAGATAATTGCGAGGGTGAGTAACCATACAAAGCCTCAAAAGGGAGTACACTGCGCGCTGGTGTGGAAGTTGGTGTTGTACCACCACTCAGCAAACAGTAAGCCATTATCTCCACTGTGTTGGTCGACTAGCAGTCATGCACCTAAGGTAATTTTCCAAGCACTTATTTACCCTTTCAGTTTGGCCATCGCTCTGAGGGTGATAGGTTATGCTGTAATGTAACTGAGTTCCCGGAATCTTAAATAAGGACTGCCAGAAATTGCTTAAAAACACCTTGTCTCTATCAGTTACTATTGATTCTGGAGTGCCATGCAAGCAGTGTATTTTCTTCCAAAAGACACCAGTCATAGTTCCTGAAGTATAAGGATGTGAAAGAGCTACGAAAGGATCATATTTGGTCATTCTATCAACTACCACAAGGATTACCTCCATGTTCTTGGATTTAGGCAAGCCTTTTATGAAGTCCATGCTGATGCAGCTCCATGCTTGGTTTGGAATAGGGAGAGGTTGCAAGAGACTAGGATAGGCCATATTGTCATTCTTGCTCCTAAGGCAGACATCACATCTAACCACAAGGTTATTGACCATATGTTTCATCCTAGGCCAGTAGAACATCTGTGACAACCTCTTTAGAGTTCTAGTTGTCCTGAGTCTCCACCTAGAGGGAAATCATGAAATATAGAGATCAGTTGTGTTCTGAGGCCACCAGTAGTTCCAGTGTAGATTTTTCCCTTCATTCAGATTATGGTAGAAGAGTAATGCCAGATACTATGTCCTTATATGTTCACTGATGCCTGACTGATCAATTCTACAGCTTAAGTGTCTTCTTCATAGCTATGTGTTATCTCATGCATCCAAGAAAAAACAGAGACACTAATTGAATGTAGTTTCCCTTGGAGTTGACTTGTGTTACCTTTCAGATTCTTCATGATGTCTAGAAAGGGCATCAACTACCCTATTTTCTGTCCCTCTCTTATACTACACTTCATAGTCCAGCCCAAGTATTTTGGTCAGTCCTTTCTGATGTATGGCATAAGCGACCTTTTGTTCAAGAAGGTATTTCAAGCTTTGATGGTCAGATCTGACCACAAAATGCTTGTATTGTAAATAGTGTCTCCATTTTTCCACTGAATTCAACAAAGCCAGATACTCCTTCTCATAGATTGACTTACCCATGTGCTTCTTAGCCAAAACTTTGCTGAAATAAGCTACTGGTGTTCCTTCTGGTAGAGCATTCATGCACACAGCTTCCATGACTTCCTACTCTATCTCTCCTTCAATGATCAAGTCTGCACATGGCTGATTGTAATGACACGTCCGGTCGTTTTGAGTATTGCAATCATGTTTCCCTATTTACTGCTCAATTTTTGCTTTACAGTTATTGTGTGACTTTCCGGGGTAATTGGTTCGGGTCTGGTGAGATTTTGGAATGAATTGGAACACTTAGTTCTAAGGTTTAATGCTTAAATTTAAATAGTGACCGGATACCGAGTTATATGTAAATGGCCCCGGAATAGAGTTTTGATGATACCAATAGCTCCGTATGGTAATTTTGTACTTAGGAGCGTGTCCGAAAATTTATTTTTAAGTCCGTAGTGAAATTTGGCTTGAAATGGCGAAAGTTAAATTTTTGGAAAGTTTGACCAGGGAGTTGACTTTTTGATATTGGGGTCGGAATCCAATTATGAAAATTTTCATAGATCCGTTATGTCATTTATGACTTATGTGCAAAATTTGAGGCCAATCAGAATTGATTTGATAGGTTTCAACATCGAATGTAGAAGTTGGAAATTCTTAAGTTCCTTAAGCTTGAATTGAGGTATGATTCGTGATTTTAGCATTGTTTTATGGGATTCGAGGTTTCAACTAAGTTCGTATGATATTTTAGGACTTGTTGGTGTATATGGTTGAGGTCCTGAGGGCCTCGAGTGAATTTCGAATGGTTAACGGATCAATAATTGAAGTTGGGAGACTGCTGAAGTTAGTTAGCTGGTTTTTGGCTCATCTGGTTTCCTTCATCTGTCAAAAATCTAGGTCAAAATGAGGTCAAAATCGAGGACACAAAATCGAGGTCGGGAAATCGAAGTCAGAAAATCCAAATCAGGAAATCGATGTCAGGAAATCAAGGTTAGGAAATCGAGGTCAAGAAATCGAGGGCAGCGCCTGGATAGAGACGTCAAGTTATAAAACGAGGGCTTCATCCCATTTTCCATTTTTGACAAATTGGAGCTTTGGGAAAAATGATTTTTGAGAGATTTTCAAGAAAAAACATTGGGGTAAGTGATTCTAACTTGGATTTGGTCAATATACATGAATATATCATTATTTTCATCATTTAATTAGTGTTTTGAGATGGAAATTTGAGAAAATTTTAGAAATCTCATAAAACGAATTTTTGAGATTTCGGTATCGATTTGGAGTCGAATTTGAGTGAAACTAGTATGGTTGGACTCGTAATTGAATGGGTTGTCGGATTTTATGAGTTTCGTCAGATTCCGAGACGTGAGCCCCACGGGCGATTTTTGGGTTAAATTTTGGATTTTGTTAGAAAATTTATATTTTCATATAAAATTTATTCTTATAATTTGTATTGATTGAATCCAATTAATTATGATTAGATTCGAGCCGATCGGAGTTGGAAAATCGAGGAAAAGGCATATTACTTGACTGATTGAGCGTGGTTTTAGGTAAGTGACTTATCTAACCTTGTGTGGGGAAAATTCCCCTTAGAATTGGTATTGATATAAAAATATTGATGTATTGAAAGTCGTGTACACGAGGTAAGAGTGTATACACGGGCTAAATGTAGAAAATTATGTCTTTAAATTGTGTAGAGCACTATTGCATATTAATTAAATTATTTTATTCTGTTATATTCATCACCCTTAATATATTTTCGTATCTTAAATTTGCCTGACATGTTCCTGCTAAGTGTGTTACCTGTTTAATTAAAACTCTTTTTCTTTTGTTATGTGCATTATTTGAAGGATAAATTTTCTTACGTTTAAATATTATAAAAAATAAAGTATTTTTACATTTAAATTTTTGATATTTAGACAAGGTGTTAAATTTGTGAAATATTATTTTTGCTGAATATTTTGTGAGATTTTTTGTACTCATTGTGATTGAGCCGTGAGCTCTTTATTGTGGAAAAGTATTGTTGTTTTTGATTTATTTTGGCATGAGTCGTGAGCTCTTATTTGTAGAAAAATATTATTGTTGTTGATTTATTTTGGCATGAGCCGTTAGCTCTTTATTGTGAAAACATATTATTGTTGATTTATTTTGGTAAGTTGAAATATTTGGGCACTAGAGGTGCAAATTGTGATATATTGTGATATTGATACATATGTGGTGGTATAAGGTCTGGGTGTTGAAACGCATGCAATGAAACAAGGGTGGCTTGATACACGTGGCTAGTAGGGGACCTACTAGAAGTCATGCAGTGTGATAAGGGTGGCTAAAATGCAGGATGCTATTTCGGGAAGAATATTTTCTTTAAAATTAAATGTGAAGGCTCCCGCGGTGATATAAAAAAAATGAGATATTATGGATTTATTTATGATTTGGGACTACGAGGCGGTACCTCGGGAGTGACCTTGTTGATATTTCTTTATGGTTGTATTGCCTTTGGTCATTTTTAGTGTTTTCCTTAAAGTTGTAAATTTCTGTCTCCCTTTCGCGAGGTGTTAATTGCCCTTATTCTGTGTAGTTAAATTGTGACATACTACTTACTTTATTTATCCTCATTGTCATTATTGTTATTATATTATTAAACTTTTTTCCTTGTCTCTTATTATTCCAGTAGGGCCTGACCTGACCTCGTCACTACTCTACCGAGGTTAGGCTTGGCACTTACTGGGTACCGTTGTGGTGTACTCATACTACGCTTTTGCACATCTTTTTGTGCATATTCAAATACATCTTATCAGACCAGGCATCAGTGAATTAACCGTAGAGGAGACTTCGAGGTATATCTGTCAGCGTTTGCAGACTCCGGAGTCCTCTTCTATCCTTATTATGTTGCTTCCTTATTTTCTTTAGACCCTAATGTATAGAGATATTGAGGATAAATCCTTAAAAACTTACAACTTATTTCTACCGGGTTTTGAGAGTTGTAATTATGTGAATTTGTAGATTTATTTATTTCAGATTTCTATTGTTATTCTGCATTGATAGGCTTACTTAGTCTTAGAGACTAGATGTCATCACGACATCCTACGGAAGGAATTTGGGGTCGTGACAAGTTGGTATCAGAGCTCTATGTTCATAGGTGTTATGAGTCACAAGCATGTTTAGTATAGTTTCGCGGATCGGTACAGAGACGTCTGTACTTATTTTCGGGAGGCTATGTAACTGTTAGGAAAATGTTCACTTCTTTGATTCCTTATCGTGCACATTTGTTGACTTTGAAGTTCTAAACCATTGTCTTTCTATTCTCTCACATATGGTGAGGACACGCACAACTGGATCCGATGATCAAATACGTGCGCCCCCTATTGGAGCCGCAAAGAGGCCGGGACTGGGGCAGAGGCCGAGGAAGGCCACGTGGTGCAGCCAGAGCACCAGCACGAGCTGCTGCAGAGGAACCACCAGTAGCTCCAGTTGGAGAACAAGCACCTGAGATGCCTGTTACTACTCCTGCACTTCATGAGACTCTTGCCCAGTTTTTGAGCATGTTGGCACTCTAGCTCAGGAAGGATTGATTCCACTTGCTCCTGCCACATCTCAGGGCGAGGGAGGAGCACAGACTCCCGCCGCCCGTACCCTAGAGCCACGGGCCCAAGTTGAACATGCTCCAGAGGTTATACCAGTGCAACCAGTTGTCCCAGTTAGTCCTGAGAGTAGGGAAACAATTTCAGAGGGGAAGCAACTCAGGCTCGAGAGGTACAAGAAGTACCACCCTCCCACTTTCAGCGATTTAACTTCAGAGGATGCTCAGGGTTTTCTTGAGGAATGTCACCGTATCCTCCATACAATGGATATTATGGATTCCAGTGGGGTTTCTTTCACAGCATTCCAGCTTAGAGGAGCGACCTACCAGTGGTGGCGGCATATGAGTTAGATAGTCCGGCTGAGGCAGCTTCACTCACTTGGACTCAATTTTCAGATATGTTCTTGAGGGAGTATGTTCCTCAGAGTCTTAGAGATACATGGCTCGCAGAGTTTGAGCAGCTGCGCCAAGGTTCTATGACCATGTCATAGTATGCGGTCAGATTCAGTGATTTGGCTAGGCATGCACCAGCCTTGGTTGCTTCGAGAGCGGGTTCACCGATTTATTGAGAGGATCCACCCTAGTATCAGATTCAGTATGGCCCGAGAACTAGAGATGGACATCACATACAACCATGTGGTGTCAATTGCTAGAAGATTGGAGGGTATGCGGACTCGGGAGAGAGAAGAGAGGGAAGCTAAGAGACCTAGGGATTCTGGCACATATAACCCAACTACAGTCCGTCATGGTAGAGGCTATGTGAGTCGTCCTATTCATTCAGCACTTCCAGCTTCCAACGGTATTCCGACTACTCCCAGACCCCAGGTTCCATATTATGTACCGCCAGTGTCTAATGTACCTCCTGTACAGGCTGCTTGCAGCGGGCAGTCCAGTCGACCAGGCCCGAGCCAGTCTCAACAGCCACGTCCTCTGAGGGCTTGTTTTGAGTGTAGTGACACTCGTCATATAATGAGGAATTGCCCCAGACTTAGTAGGGGTGCACCTCCACAGATTTCGTAGGCCTCACCCATTCCACAGGGCCCTCAGGCTTCTCAGGCCATGATCACTACACCAGTTGCTACTCCACCTGCACAGCCAGCTAGAGGTGGAGGTCGGACAGGTAGAGGTCGCCCTAGAGGGGGAGGCCAGGCCAGATATTATGCCTTTCTTACTAGGACAGAAGTCGTTTCATCCGATTCTGTTATCATAGGTATTATTCCGGTCTGTCATAGAGATGCATCAGTCTTATTTGATTCAGGCTCCACTTATTCTTATGGGTCATCTTATTTCCCCCGTATTTGGGCGTATCCTATGATTCTTTGTCTACTTATGTATCTACACCCGTATATGAATCTATTATTGTGGACCGTGTGTATCAGTCATTTTTAATTATTATTAGTGGCTTTGAGACCAGAGTTGATTTATTATTGCTTAGTATGGTGGATTTCGATATTATTTTGGGCATGGACTGGTTGTCACCCTATCACACTATCCTTGATTATTACGCCAAGACGGTGACGTTGGCTATGCCAGGTCCACCGCGGCTAGAGTGGAGAGGTACCTGTGATTATATTCCTAGTATGGTTGTTTCATTTCTTAAGTCTCAACGAATGGTTGAGAAAAGGGTGTGATACGTATCTGGCCTATGTGAGAGATGTTAGTGTTGATACTCCTACCGTGGAGTCAGTTCCTGTAGTAAGGGATTTTCCTGATTTATTTCCCGCAGATCTTCGGGGTATGCCACCCGACAGGGATATTGATTTTGGTGTTGATCTGCTACCAGGCACCCAGCCCATTTCTATTCCACCATATCATATGGCCCCGACAAAATTAAAATAATTAAAAGAGCAGTTACATGAGTTACTTAAAAAGGGCTTCATTCAGCCTAGTGTATCACCTTGCGGTGCTCGTGTCTTATTTGTGAAAAAGAAAGATGGTTTTATGCAGATGTGTATTGATTATCGCTAATTGAACAATGTTACAGTGAAGAACATGTATCCATTGCCACGTATTGATGACCTATGTGATCAGCTTCAGGGTGCTAGAGTGTTCTAAGATCTACTTGCGTTCAGGCTATCATCAATTGAAGATTCGGGAACCAGATATCCCGAAGACTGCTTTCAGGACTCGATATGGTCATTACGAGTTCCTGGTGATGTCTTTTGGGCTAACCAACGCCCCATCAATATTTATGCACTTAATGAATAGTGTATTTCAGCCCTATCTTGATTCTTTCATCATTGTGTTTATTGACAACATTCTGGTATATTCCCGAAATTGGGAGGATCATGAACAACACCTGAGGACTTGCTTCAGACTTTGAGAAAAAAGAAGTCATATGCAAAATTTTTAAAGTATGAATTCTGGCTTGGTTCAGTAGGATTTTTGGGTCATGTGGTAATGAACAAGGGGATCCAAGTAGACCCGAAGAAAATTGAAGCAGTGCAGAGTTGGCCCAGACCGTCATCAGCTACTGAGATCCGGAGTTTTCTTGGTTTGGCAGGTTATTATCGTCGATTTGTAGAGGGTTTCTCTTCTATTGTTGCACCTATGACCAAATTAACCCAGAAGGGTGCTCCGTTCAGGTGGCCCGAGGAATGTGAGGAGAGCTTTTAAAATTTCAAGACAGCTTTGTCTACAACCCCAATATTGGCATTGCCTGCATGTTCAGGGTCTTATACTGTGTATTGTGATGCGTCGCGTATTGGTCTCGGCATAGTATTGATGTAAGATGGTATGGTGATTGCCTATGTGTCCAAATAGTTAAAGGTACATAAGAAGAATTATCCGGTCCACGACCTTGAGTTAGCAGCTATTGTTCATGCCTTAAAGATTTGGCGGCATTATTTGTACGGTGTCCATTGTGAGGTTTATACCGATAACCGGAGTCTACAACATCTGTTTAAACAGAGGGATCTTAGTTTGCGACAGCGGAGGTGGTTGGAGTTGCTTAAGAATTATGATATCACCATTCTCTATCATCCCAGAAAGGCCAATGTAGTGGTTGATACCTTGAGTCGTAAGGCGGGGAGTTTGGGCAGCTTAGTATATCTACCGGTAGCATAGAGGCCTTTAGACTTGGATGTTCAGGCCTTAGCCAACCAGTTTGTTAGATTGGATGTTTCCGAGCCGAATCGAGTTTTGGCTTGTGTGGTTTCTCAGTATTCTCTGTATGATCGTATCAGAGAGCGTCAGTATGATGACCTCCATATGCTTATCCTTAAGGACACAGTTCAACATGGTGATGCCAAGGAAGTCACTATTGGAGATGACGGTGTATTATGGATGTAGGGCAGGCTATGTGTGCCTAATGTAGATGGTTGGGGTGAGTTGATTCTCTAGGAGGCTCACAGTTTGCGGTACTCCATTCATCCAGGTGCCGCGAAGATGTGTCAGGACTTGAGACAACACTATTGGTGGAGGCGTATGAAGAAAGACATAGTGAAATATGTAGCTCGGTGCCTAAATTGTCAGCATGTAAAATATGAGCATCAACGACCGGGTGGATTGCTTTAGAAGTTACAGATTCCAGAGTGGAAATGGGAGCGGATCACTATGGATTCCGTTGTTGGGCTCTCATAGACTCAGAGGAAGTTCGATTCAGTTTGGGTAATTGTGGATAGATTGACAAAGTCAACTCATTTCATTCTTGTGGTTACTGCTTACTCTTCGGAGCAGTTGGCTCAAGTTTACATTCGCGAGATTGTTAGGCTTCATGGCATACCGGTATCTATCATCTCTGACCGACGTACGTAGTTTACATCACGGTTCTGGAGAGCCGTACAACGAGAGTTGGGTACTCGGGTAGAGTTGAGTACAATATTTCACCCTCAGACGGACGGGCAGACCGAGCGCACTATTCAGATATTGGAGGATATGTTTCGTGCTTGTGTGATAGATTTTGGGGGTTCTTGGGATCAATTCTTTCCACTTGCGGAGTTTTCTTACAACAACAGCTACCAGCCGAGCATTGAGATGGCTCCGTATGAGCCCTTGTATGGTAGGCGGTGCCGGTCTCCAGTGGGTTGGTTCGACCGGGGCGAAGCTAGACTATTGGGTACGAAACTGGTTCAAGATGCTTTGGAAAATGTTAAATTAATTCAGTACCGGCTTCGTACAACCCAATCTAGACAAAAGAGTTATGCAGATTAAAAGGTTCGTGATGTTGCAATCATGGTTGGTGAGCGGGTCTTGCTCCGGGTTTCTCCCATGAAGGGTGTTATTAGATTTGGGAAGAAGGGCAAGTTGAGCCCTATGTATATTGGGTCTTTTGAGATTCTTGAAAGAATTGGAGAGGTGGCTTATAGACTTGCACTACCACCTAATCTCTCTGTAGTTCATCCAGTGTTCTATGTTTTCATGCTCCGAAAGTATCACGGCGATCCATCTCATGTGTTAGACTTCAGCTCAATCCAGTTGGATAAGGATCTATCTTATGTTGAAGAGCTAGTGGCCATTTTGGACAGACAGGTTAGAAAGCTAAGATCAAAGAACATAGCTTCAGTGAAAGTGTAGTGGAGAAGCCATCGAGACGGAAAAGCTACTTGGGATACTGAGTGGGATATACGGAGCAAATATCCATACCTATTTGAGACTTCATGTATAATTCTAAACTCATTCGAGGACGAACGTTTATTTAAGAGGGGGAGAATGTAACGACCCGTCCTGTCATTTTGAGTATTACAACCATGTTCCCCCATTTACTGCTTAATTTGTGCTTTACAGTTGTTGTGTGACTTGCCGGGGTAATTGATTCGGGTCTGGTGAGGTTTTGGAATGAATTGAAATACTTAGTTCCAAGGTTTAAAGCTTAAGTTCAAATAGTGACCGAATGTCAACTTGTGTGTAAACGACCCCAAAATGGAGTTTTGATGATTCCAATAGCTCCGTATGGTGATTTTGGACTTAGGAGCGTGTCCGAAATTTTTGTTTTGAAGTCCGTAGTAAAATTTGGCTTGAAATGGCGAAAGTTGAATTTTTGTGAAGTTTGACCGGGGAGTTGACTTTTTGATATCGGTGTCGGAATTCAGTTCTGAAAATTTTCATAGATCTTTTATGTTATTTATGACTTATGTGCAAAATTTAAGGTCAATCGGAATTGATTTGATAGGTTTCGGCATCTAATGTAAAAGTTGGAAATTCTTAAGCTCCTTAAGCTTGAATTGGGGTATGATTCGTGGTTTTAGCGTCGTTTTATGGGATTTGAGGTTTCAACTAAGTTCGTATGATATTTTAGGACTTGTTGGTGTATTTGGTTGAGGTCCCGAGGGCCTCAGGTAAGTTTCGGATGGTTAACGGATCAAGAATTGAAGTTGGGAGACTGCTGAAGTTGAGTTTGCTGGTTTTTGGCTGATCTGGTTTCCTTCATCTGTCAAAATCGAGGTCAGAAAATCGAGGTCGGGAAATCGAAGTCAGAAAATCGAGGTCAGGAAATCGAAGTCAGGAAATCTAGGTCAGGAAATCGTAGTTAGGAAATCGTAGTCAGGAAATCGAGGTCAAGAAATCGAAGTGAGGAAATCGAGGTCAGGAAATCGAGGGCAGCGCCTGGACAGAGACGTCAAGTTATAAAATGGGGGCTTCATCCCATTTTTTATTTTTGACAAATTGGAGCTTCGGGAGAGACGATTTTTGAGAAAATTTCAAGGAAAAACATTGGGACAAGTGATTCTAACTCGGATTTGGTCAATACACATGAATACATCTTTGTTTTCATCATTTAATTAGTGTTTTGAGATGAAAATTTGGGGAAAAATTTAGAAATCTCATAAAACGATTTTTTGAGATTTTGGTGTCGATTCGGAGTCGGATTTGAGTGAAACTAGTATAGTTGGACTCGTAATTGATGGGATGTCGGATTTTGTGAGGTTCGGTGGATTCCAAGACGTGGGCCCCACGAGTGATTTTGGGTTAAATTTTTGATTTTGTTAAATAATTTATATTTTCATATGGAATTTATTCCTATAATTTGTATTGATTGAATCGAATTAATTATGATTATATTCGATTTGATCGGAGTCGGAAAATCAAGGAAAAGGCATACTACTTGACTGATTGAGCGTGGTTTGAGGTAAGTGACTTATCTAACCTTGTGTGGGGAAAATTCCCCTTAGGATTGGTATTATTATGAAAATGTTAATGTGTTGAAAGTCGTGTACATGAGGTGACGAGTGTGTACGCGGGCTAAATGTGGAAGATTATGTCTTTAAAGTGCGTAGACCATTATTGTATATTAATTAAAATATTTTATTCTGTTATATTCATCATCCTTAATATATTGTCGTATCTTAAATTTGCCTGACCTATTCCTGCTAAGTGTGTTACCTGTTTTTGAAACTCTGTTTCTTTTGTTCTGTGTATTATTTGAAGGATAAACTTTCTTAAATTTAAATATTATTAAAAATGAAGTATTTTACATTTAAAATTTTGATATTTAGACAAGGTGTTAAATTTGTGAAATATTATTTTTGCTGAATATTTTGTGAGATTTTTTGTACTCATTGTGATTGAGCCGTGAGCTCTTTATTGTGAAAAAATATTATTAGTTTTGATTTATTTTGGCATGAGCCATGAGCTCTTATTTGTGAAATAATATTGTTGTTATTGATTTATTTTGGCATTAGTCGTAAGCTCTTTATTGTGGAAAAATATTATTATTGATTTATTTTGGTAAGTTGAAATATTTCGGCACTAGAGGTGCAAATTGTGATATATTGTGACGTTGATACACATGCGGTGGTATAAGGTCTGGGTGTTGAAATGCATGCGGTGAGATAAGGGTGGCTTGATACGCGTGGCTAGTAGGGGAACTACTAGAAGTCATGTGGTGTGATAAGGGTGGCTAAAACGCGGGATGCTATTTCGGAAAAAATATTTTCTTTAAAATTAAATGTGAAGATTCCCGCAGTGATATAAGAAAAATGAGATATTATGAATTTATTTATGATTTAGGAATACGAGGCGGTACCTCGGGAGTGCCCTTGTTGATATTTCTTTATGGTTGTATTGCCTTTGGTCATTTTTGGTATTTTTCTTAGAGTTAATTACCCTTATTCTGTGTGGTTAAATTATGACATACTACTTACTTGATTTATCCCCATTGTCATTATTGTTATTATATTGTTAAACTTTTCTCCCTGTCTCTTATTATTCCAGTAGTGCCTGACCTGACATCGTCACTACTCTACCGAGATTAGGCTTGGCACTTACTGGGTACTGTTGTGGTGTACTCATACTACGCTTCTGCACATCTTTTTGTGCAGATCCAGGTACATCTTATCAGACCAAACATCAGTGAATTAGCCATACGAGGAGACTTCGAGGTATATCTGCCAGCGTCCGCAGACTCCGGAGTCCCCTTCTATCCTTATTATATTGCTTCCTTATTTTATTTTTAGACCTTAATGTATCAAAATATTGAGGATAAATCCTTAGAAGCTTGAGACTTATTTCTACCGGGTTTTGAGAGTTGTAATTATGTGAATTTGCAGATTTATTTATTTCAGATTTCTATTGTTATTCCGCATTGATAGGCTAACCTAGTCTTAGAAACTAGGTGCCATAACAACATCCTACAGAGAAAATTTGGGGTCGTGACACTGATCTTCTACTAACTCAGAACATTCAGGAAGTAGCTCTACTTCTCCTATCATGCAGTTCAGTTGCTTCTTCTTGCATTGATGGTCTGGTGCATACTTTTCACTACACCTAAAACACAAGTTATTGCTCTTCCTGTACTCATAAACCTCAGGGCTAAGCCTGAAAAAGTTTGGTTTGACTGTGGTTACAATAGGATCCCTCATGTTAACAGAATTGCCATATATAAAAGAGGGCTTTGCGATGCCCTTGTTCTTCTTCTAAGCAACTTTTATAGCTTTCCCCTGCAGCCTAGCTTGTTCCACAACAAATATCAGAGTTGTAGGCTTGAACAATTTCACACCAAATCTGATTTCTTTGTTTAAGGCACCTGTAAAACTGGATGTGAAGTGTGACTCAAACAAGAGAGGAATCCTTACCAGTATTTGGGCTTTCGAGTCCTCAAACTTGCTTAGGATGTCATCAACAAAGCCTACTTGACTCAACTTATTAAATTCTTCAACTATGTCCTCCATTAGTTCTTCTCCAAATCGAATAAGTATCTCCTCTTTAAATTTAGCCCAGCTCACTTCGTCTCTGCTCAACACTAACGAGTGGTACCAAGTGTCAGCTAGTCCATTTAGATAGAGTGTAGCAGCTTCGACCTTTTAGTTGTCCGGGGTCTTATACAAATTGAAATACCTTTCACACTTACGGATTCATACCTTAGGCTCATGACCCTCGAAATTAGGCAACTTCCATTTAGGGGAAGGAGCTTGCATAGCTTGCGGCATGTTCTATCTCAATTTCTGACATGGGAGGGATAAAAGTCCATCTCCTTGAGGTCTGTCACCTTGAGCTCGTTGAGGAGCTCTTTCTAAAATTGTCAACCTGTCTAGAATTAACTATAGGGTCCCATGTATTCTAGTCTATGTGTTGCGCAGTTCCTCCTGAGTGGACAACACTTCATTCAAAACCTCATCGTGCCTCACAAGCTTATCATCCATAACTTTCAGCCTAGTTCCTTTAACCATTACCACTACACAGTCGCAGGATTGAAGCTCTAATACCAATTGTAATGATCCAGCTAAGGGTCTGAGAAATTAATCAACAAAATGCGAAATAGAAGAATTTTTGGGACAATTTTCTGATTATATAAATGGAAAGAACCGAATTACAAATAAACCAAATGAACAACTAACTATCACTAATAAGCTTACATAGTCGATTGAGATTTGTAGAAATGAAGGAGAGAAGAAACAAAGATTGAAGGAAAGAGAAGAAGCATAAATTGAGTGAGGGAGTGTGAGAAGAGAGAAGAATTAATCTTAGATTCGATGCCTTCCCAATTCTGCTAAAGGTTAGTTATAACAACCTTCGTCTGACGTGGCAAAATCCTAGCACTCGCAATTCGTTTATTTGAAACTAATCCTAGCCGTTAATTTGAAATTATGTTACTCTTCTTCACTCATTCTATTATTTCTCTGCCTAAGCTTTCCTCTCATCGAGCCCAGCTAACAACACTAATCTTTCGACGACGTTAGATCATTACATGATGTTACTCAAGATTTACTTAACGGTGTTTTCAAGGAGAATACTTTCCGTATTCGTGGTTTTCTCAGCATGCACATTAATATCCCCGGATTTGATTAAAATAGAGCAAATAAGGTATGTAAGATATATTTAGATCTCAGGGTGGCTCAACATTATTGGTGGCTTATATCCAAATCTTGACGAGGGGCCTTATTGTTTTTTATTAAAAAAAAATCTTACATTTAAGTCTATTTTCTTTACTTTTTAAGATGCAAAGTTATTAGAGTAATATTTTGTTTATAATCGAGTTATTCTAATAATTCTTTTTCGCTTGATAATATAGCTAATTCATTTTAATGTCACATGAGACATTGTTGATCATAGGTAAGATTGTATTACATTAAAGTTTAATAAACTTCTTCCTACAAATCCAACTGTTATAAGAACATTATTCGATAAGGAATATAGGAATTTGAAAAAGAACCAAGTCTTACCTTTTCACGTCTTGTTAGTTGATTGCGTATATCGATTAGGGTATTATTTCTAATTATAGCATTTCCTTTAATAATTTTAATTCAAAAAATAAGTATAAACTATTCATCAAAGTGACTTTTCTCAGATTCTTATCACCTAGTGATCTCAAAAAATTTCACTAAATAAAAATTATAAATACTTTTTACGCTTCAGATTATTCAAATCTCTATGGTAGACATCAGTAACAAATCAAAGTTTTTTTTTCTCTATTAAAAAATATAATTTTTTACTTCAGAATATTCAATTTTTGTAAAACATATTAATTCTTAAAAAGTACTACTAGTAAAAAATGGGGCCCTAAACTTTGGGGGCCTAAAGCAATTGCTTGGGATGCCTTACCCTTGGGCCGGCATTGCTAGATCCGCGACGTGTCACTTGTTGCAGGTAACATGCATGTCTTATTTTCAAAATTGTAGATCTCACATTTTAATGAAACTTAATTACCTGTAGTTCAGTACTATTCTTTGAATGATTATATAACTTAAAATTCAAAAAAAGGAGCTTTTATTCCGAATTAAATATCTGAAAGTATTGAATTCACAAAAACTGTATTTTGAGAGGATTTTATCATCCTAATTGTGATTTTAAACAAAACGGAATGCAAAATTCGTTTGTTTAACTTCTCTATTTTGAATAATATTACAACAACAACAACCCAGTATAATCTCACTAGTGGGTTTGGGAAAGATAGTGTGTACGCAGACTTTACCCCTACCCTGGGGTAGAGAGACTGTTTCCAATAGACTATCGGCTCCCTCCCTCCAAGAATTCCCCACCCTGCTCTTGGAGTGACTCGAACTCACAACCTCTTTATTGGAAATGGAGGGTGCTTACCACTAGAGCAACTCATGGATCCTTTAAATCGTTTCAG
This sequence comes from Nicotiana otophora, assembly GCA_000715115.1. Lineage (NCBI taxonomy): Eukaryota > Viridiplantae > Streptophyta > Magnoliopsida > Solanales > Solanaceae > Nicotiana > Nicotiana otophora. The sequence continues at coordinate 15,680 of AWOL01S0120168.1, forward strand.
GCTCGAGGTGCAATGGTTAAGATATTTTATCAGATATTAGAGGAAAGAAAAGCCATGATTGGAAAAAATAAAGCAAGCCCAAAGTCCAACATACTGGATACGAAGCTAGTTTCGCTTACATTTGCTGGTTATGAATTTACTGCTGAGGTTACGGCAAAAGCAATTATGTATTTGGAAAAACATCCCGAGTTCTTGCAGAAAGCAAAAGTACGTACACACTCACTACTTCTAGTTTAATAGTAATATTTTATATGATGTTCTTCTTAATTTCTGAATTAAGTAATAGTTGAAAATCCACTTTCACTCAAATGTCTTGTCAGTAATTTTTTTTCTCTTTTCAGGAGGAACAAGAGGATATAGTTAAGAAAAGACCATCTTCAAATGCAGGCCTTAATATAGACGAGATTAGACAAATGAAGTATGTTACGAATGTAAGATCTAGCTAATTCTTCTTAACTTATTTACTTACAGTATAATAAACTAGTAGAACACAATTCAATATGTAGAATTTTTATTTTAAATTTCAATTAATTAGTGCAAGATCAAACTCTTTTGGACTAACATATGGATTCTTATAAGTGTAATTAATCGGTACATATATTGGTACAGGTGATTAATGAAACACAGCGTTGTGCTAGCGTATCATCATTACTCCTTCGAGAGGCAAAAACTAGTGTTAACATAAATGGTTGGTACTCTGTCATGTAATTCTTATTTCTACATATTATAATCCCTCTTTAAATCCAATGATACATTAATTAATTAATTCCTTCCTCTTAATTATGCAGGGTACGCCATACCCAAGGGGTGGAGGTTTTTGGTATTGTGAAGGAGTATCATATGGATCCTGATACTTATGTGAAACCTAAGGAATTCAATCCGTCAAGATAGGATGTAAGAACACAGACGGATCCATGATTTAATGTTTATGGGTTGCTGCAACAACCTCGAGTAAATTTTCAATAATAACTGGGTTTACATTCAAATATTTATAGATATTTAGAGAATTTTTCGAACATATTTACACTATTTGAACAAAAGTTACTGGGTTCACGTGAACCCGTAGGTCGCAAGGTGGATCCGCTCCTGTGTAAGAATATATAAATTTGTGTTGCTCTGATGGTAAGCACCCTCCACTTCCAACCAAGAGGTTGTGAGTTCGAGTCACCCCAAGAGCAAGGTGGGGAGTTCTTTGAGGGAAGGATGCCGAGGGTCATTTGGAAACAGCCTCTCTACCCCAGGGTAGGGGTAAGGTCTGCGTACACACTACCCTCCCCAGACCCCACTAGTGGGATTATACTGGGTTGTTGTTGTTGTTGT
>AWOL01S0120175.1:0-12354 GCA_000715115.1 Nicotiana otophora
GCTTCTAATGCTGAATATATAGTGGACTAGGAAATTTTTTACCGACTCACATTATGTTTCTGCGTCCATTGCTACTTTCTAGTTGAATAATACAAGTCTACGCAGGTGTAAAATCCTAATTAACGTCATATTTTAGATTGAATAGTAGGGAAATAGGGACGATCTACTTAATGAACTTTAGTTCATAAGTATTTGTTATCTCCTGCTTTCTTGCTTTTCCTAAAGTTTCGCACTGTAACATCTACAGGAACCATTTTTGGTTTCGGTAATGAGTAAGGATGAGCATATTCTAATTCTCTTCTTTGATATATTATTCTAATTTTCTTATTTCTATTGAAACAGCTTTTACGGAATAAGCTTGTATCGACAGCGAGAAACAGCATTGGTAAAAATGAAAATCTTGGCCAATTATATAGGAGCATGCAGGAGGCTTACAATGAAATGCAGACTCCCCTTGTCTATCAAACTCCCTCTGGACTGGTAAATAGTTAATGTCATTTCCTAATGGCTACAATTCATGTAATTAAAATGCTTATTTTACAGTGTTCCTTCAAACAGGGACTGAAAGAGCTAAAAGAGACAACGATTCAACAGGCATCCAGTACTGGGTACATTGATGCACCAGTCGACGAGACAGTCTTTGATGTAGATAAGGATATTGATGAGCTCTTACCAGTAGAAGTCAAAGAGCAACGTCTAAGCAATCTCCTTCAGGCGTTAATGGTTGGTGCTTGTGTCGCTGCTATGCCCATCTTGAAAAAGATTCCATCTTCTGTTCTCTGGGGATACTTTGCTTTCATGGCAATTGAGAGTTTGCCGGGAAATCAGTTTTGGGAGAGGATATTATTGCTTTTCACTGCCCCAAGTCGAAGATACAAGTGAGTCACTTCACATTTGTTCCCAATGCTCGTATCACACCTCACTCCCTATCTCTACCTCCCACCTCCTTTTCTGTTCTAATATTGTCTCGTATGTTGTCGTACGCATGTACCGTGGCATCCCATAGAGAGGCCTAAAATAATTTACAATTTTATGTTGCTGAAACTATCTCTTAAGGTCTTTGGATGAGATTGACTGCAGACGATCAAATAGATACTAATCGGACGTTTACTTTTTTCAAAACATCCGCAAAGAGTTAGAACCTATCCTCATTTTTCACCACAACCTCTTACGTTTCCCTGCTAGATTCTTACGTTGTACATAAAAGAACATAGTTTGCTATGTCTCTGATGTCGTTTCTGGTATACCTTTCCTGATCTGCACATTTTTCAGGGTCTTGGAAGAGAATCATGCAACATTTGTTGAGACAGTACCTTTCAAGACAATTGCGTGGTTTACCCTGTTTCAGACAGTTTATTTGCTCCTGTGTTTCGGCATAACATGGATACCAATAGCTGGTGTCCTTTTCCCAATGTTGATCATGCTGCTTGTCCCAGTGCGCCAGTATTTGCTTCCCAAGTTTTTCAAAGGAGCACATTTGCAGGATTTAGACGCTGCAGAATACGAAGAAGCTCCTGCAATAGCTTACAATATGTCCTATGGAGTAAGTTGTCTATATCTTTCAGCTTTTTTCAATTTCTTAGTTTATCCTCATCACTCTTAAAATAATGTGTACTATTAAGCATTATACTTTCTCAATTGAGATTAATAGTGGTTTCTCATTTTCTGAAAGCATTTATTCAGTATTATGCATGAATCAGGATATAAGATTTGCCCTGAAAAGTTTCTGATAAAGAAGTTTTATACGGGAATGTATGATAGAAGCTGTCCTGACACACCTCTCTTAATCCTATGATTTATGCACTTACAGGATCAAGATCCTCAGGCAAGACCTGCCTGCATTGATAGTAGTGAAATTCTTGATGAGATAATCACAAGAAGCCGTGGGGAGATCCGGCATCCATGCAGCCCAAGAGTGACTAGTTCCACTCCTACCAAACTTGAGGAAATCAAGTCTATGCACAGCCCACAGTTAGCACAAAGGGCTTACAGTCCAAGAGTCAATGTACTAAGAGGAGAAAGGAGCCCCAGATTGACGGGCAAGGGACTTGAAATAAAGCAAACTCCTAGCCCCCAGCCATCTAATCTGGGTCAAAATGGTCGTGGTCCGTCTTCTACCTAGTATTAACAGATTGTGGTGAAATTAGAGTCTGTAGTGGTTCTCGAGAGGTCTTTCTATATTGTTAACGGTGCTTGAGAGGTAGTCTAAGTATGTGATTAATCTTCCCGCACGCATCTGTTTCCTTGTTTGTGTGTCTTACTAGTCTTCAACAATATATACTGTTTTATTGTGTTTATTCTTGTATGCAATCCAAATACTCCGGGCAGAGGACAAACCATAATAACAAGAAATAAAAGAGTACAAATTTTCTACAAGTACATTTGCTTTTGTCAAAGCTTACTTCTCTAACCTAATGCACTTCTAATCAACTATTAGCTTTTAACAGTTCTTGTGTTACTGAATTGTGTTTCATCTGCATTAATGCATCAGAAAGTACTGAATTAGTGCATAACTGCATATAAATCTTTTCTGCAATAGCACAAACAAAAGGAACTCTCAGCTTTTGCTAATGCTTGTCAGTCAAATAACAGGGAAGTTTAGCATGTCACCTTTTCCACGTATCACCCACATAAATTGCCATTAGGAATTGAGAATCCGAAACCTAATTGTGGTATTTTTGGACTCAAACGACCAAAATAGGTTTTAAAAAAAAACGACTGGGTATCATTATATATATATATATATATATATATATATATATATATATATATATATATATATATATATATATAACGCGGTTATTCACCGTGCTATAGGTATAGCGCACATATATACCGCGCTATACATAAATGTTGGGCCCACCAATAATTCTTCTGCACTTAACTGACGCACAAATAATTCATAGGGGTATAGCGCGCATATTTAAGGCTCTATACATCAAATAATTGTAACCCGGGACTGATTTTTTCCTTATTTAAGGAGTTTCAGAATTTTGTAAAAATCTATTAAGGATCTTTCAAGTCTTCCGAAATATTTATTTGTTAAATATTTGTTCGTTAACTTATTTTGCATTTTGTTATAATGTCTGAAGAGTGAAAAATTAGAGTTTCATTATATTGGGGGGTGAGGTTGTGGTGGAGAATAACTCAGTACGCTATAGTTGTTCTCCACAGTGTCATGTTAAGTTGCCACTTACAATGGAGTACAATACATTGGTATCGTTGTTATGTAAAAATATGAGTGTGAGCAAACGTTCGGTGAATATTAAAGTAACCAGAAGATATCCGTATTATGTTACTCCGCAAGGGATTGCTTGCTATCCTGAGTTTAACATCGAAGACGATGAAACTTTAAAAGATTTTTTGAGGACTCCGGATGAATACCGGGAACTTCTTGTGATAAAAATGTTGGAAATGTACGTCAAGGCTGAAAACGTTCGCAATAATGAGGTTTCGCAAAGTAGGGATATCCCTCACTCATCGGGTGGTTATTTTGGAGCAGTTTTAGCGGAACAGGTTCCGGGTGAAAGCGTTTGGCCTGATCTAAACTTATCTCTGCGACGAATGAGGAGCGAGAAAATAATTTCTCTCATAGTTTACATAATCCACAAGCCGAGTGGTAAACTTCAATTTTTCTTTGTGTTACGATATTTTTATGTATTGAATTTGTATTAACACTCATATATTCTATAGGGAGTACCGGCCAGATGTGAATTTTACAAGTTATGAACCAACAGCCAGTTGGAATATGCCTAATTTTGGTGTGTTGGATCATGGTGGTCCATCCGGGAGTCATCATCAACAGGATAATGTGCATCATGGGAGATCAACACATTATGATTTGTAAGTGAAGTGATAAAGTGTATATGTAAAGTTTGGATGAATTTGAGAAACTCATTATTTTATTGGTTGTGCAGTGAAAACGAGCAACTTGAAGGTCCTGTCCTTACTCAATTGCCCGAAGATGACATATTTAATCGGGATCTGGTAGATGCGCAGAGTCAGGAAGAGAATAGTGATTATGACAACAATGCTGATGAGTCTGGAGATGGCACACCCTTCCCTGATGAGGGTGATGATGATGAGGACGAGAATGCTGAACCTGATTTGACGAGGGAACATGCTCCACCTCCCATTAGACCAAGAGTGTACGAGTCCCATGTGTCGTTTCATTCAAGGGAGATTCCCTACCTTGATCATTTGCCAAGTATGCCGGATGTGGATGCCCTCACAAGGGATCTTGACAAAATTCGGACAGCAATGTGGGATGAATCTGCTTTTTGCTGATAAAGTGCGCCTAAGCAGGGCGGTGCGAATGTACATCGTAAAAGAGTATCGTGAGATCGTGGTTCATGAGTCATCTCCGAAAGTATACAAGGTTATTTGTCGTAGATGGTTTCAAGGTTGTAATTGGATGTTGCCTGCGAGGAAGCTGAAAGCAAATATGTGAGTTGTGGGTAAATACATTGGCACCCACAATTGTAAAATGAACACACTCAGTGGGAATCATTTTAACTTGAATGTTGACTTGATTTCTCTTGTCTTGATTCCATACATTGACGCGTCCATAAGGAACAAGATCAAAGAGTGTATAACATCTGTCCACCAGGTATATGGATGTACCATTACCAAAAGAAAGGCATTTCTCGGGCGCAAACTTGCGTTTGAAATTATTTATGGTAACTGGGATAAGTCCTTTGCCTCTCTACCTAGGTACATTGCCACATTGCAACACTTTAACCCCGGGACTGTTGTTAAATAGAAGCTTGAACGGAGTCCGGGAATACCAGAACACATATTCAGATATGTATTCTGGGCATTTAAACCATCCATTGGTGGTTTTGTGCATTGTCGACCGGTAATATACATAGACGATACTCATGTCTATGGAAAGTATGATATTAAGTTGTTGATCGCTGTTTGCAGTAGATGCTAATAGAAGTATATTTCCCCTAGCATTTGCTATTTGTGCCAATGAAAGCGAAGAGACGTGGACATTATTTCTGAACCACTTGAAGGAGCACGTTGTCAGACAACGTTCAGATATTTGTCTAATATCTGATAGGCATGGCAGTATTTTAAGTTCTATACAGAATGTGCGTGCATGGAAGGAACTGTATGCCTACTACCGTTACTGTGTGAGGCACCCAAAGGACAACTTCCAGAGGACTTATTTGAACAAGGACTTGCATGATTTAATGTGGATGACTGCAACAGATCACCAAAAGTGTAAATTCAGGAGGCGAATGGAATTGATCAGGCAGGAAGACCAAGGAGCCTACAGTTGGTTGATGCAACATGAGATTGACAAGTGGACGTTGCATGCGGATGATGGCAAAAGATGAGGAATTCTCACTACAAATGTGTCAGAGTCTTTCAACGGGTTATTAAAGTCTACACGTGGATTGCCTGTCACTGCCATGGTGCGGATGTCATTCAAGCAGATGGCGGAGAGGTTTGTTGAAAGATCAAGAGGTGCATCGTCATTGATGGAAATGGGTATTGAATTTATGCCAATACCAATGAAAAGATTTGAGAAATACAGGAAGCGAGCACAGTGGCATTCATTTTTTCAGTATTGCAACGAGCAAAATATTTTTGACGTTCGCACTGTTATTCATCACAACCGGGGGAATAATACACACACCATCAATGAAGCCAGAAGGTTATGCTCATGTGGGAAATGATCCATCTATCACATGTCGTGCTCACATGCCATGAAGTGCTTTCAACATACAGGTTTCACAGCAATGAGGTACGTTGATAAAGAATATAGTGTTGCTGCATACTTAAACACCTATAGTGGATAGTTGCAGCCAGTGGTTGCTGAGAATTATTAGCCGCCGGAACCATTTAAAATGGTGTGTAACAAGGATTATGTGCCTCAACGACAAGTGCAAAAACGAATGCATATACTGAACCAATTGGATGTTGGTGATATCGTTTATGCGCGTAAATATGGCATATGTTCCCAAATAGGACACGACCATCGTAAATGTCTTTCAACTAGTTTAGGTAGCGGTGGTAATTCATCTCCCGGTTGAAATTCATCCAATGTGCCCAATCATCAAGGATACACGTAGTATTTTGTTGCAGTAATTTGTTGTAATAAATGTATGTGAATGTTTAGCTTGCAAAATGTATGAAATAAAATTATGAATCCATTGGGGTTAACTCTAATTGATATTTAACATTAATACTTCAGTACAACAATTTAACGTACACCCCAAGAAAAAAAAACAATTATCATTTGCCATTATCGTCGCTGTCTGACACTAATTCATTGTCACTGTCTTCATCTTCTTCGTCAACATCGTGTACGCACCCTTCGGGATCGAGGGCATCGTAATCTAGGCCCCAGTTGATATACATTTCTCGTATTTCATCTCTATCATCAACAAGGCCACTTGCTTGATTTCTACAACAATATGGGACTCCTACGTCAAACGTCTGTGGTAGAAACTTAGGTAGTTCCTCCCATTCGACAACTATTGGAAAAATAGGATTATCACTGTCTCTATGCAATTGTTCATTTTCTAATAAATCCCAGTACCGATCCTCCGTTTCTCCTAGGTATTTAATATCATCCATTGCATGATGAATAACTAGTGCCTTTCCATCTCTAGAATCTCCTTCATCAAATGCTGAATCACTTCTGGTTCATCTTTGTGTTTGTTTGTTTGGAAGGTTACAGACAGTGCTTGTGGCACAGCAAGCCCATGCCAGCGACATAGTACTTCATAATCACACCGTTTTGAGTAAAGGGGAACCCATTGTAGTTTTTTGCCCCACATTTGCATACCTTCAGGCTTTGTAGAATGCGCTTCTCCCTCAATAATGTACCCTACAACTTTGACATAAGTGTGTATATTGATAGGCTTATTTTTCAAGGGACGCAAAACACCATACCACTTGTCATCAACCAATTCATTATAGCAACCTAGCATATTGTTTTCAAGGTAGGGATCGATAGTGTTAAGACGTGTTCCATGGGGATCTATTGAACAACCTTCACTATTTTGCCTCTTCTTGAACCTATTAAATGTTAGTGTTATTTTTGTAATGGATGTTGTAATATTTCTTCAAATGGTCTTTGAATACAAATCTCTTGGTTCAGTTTAAGAAGCTGTCTTATACCCTAAAAAATCATTATCACGCGCAACATAGCGCGCCACCAATATGCGTTATGTGTATTGTCTTGTCAACCTGATAAAGATGCCGTTCTGGAAAAGCTGTCTTGTACCCTAAAGAATCATTATCACGCGCAACATAGCACGCCACCAATATGGGTTATGTGTATTGTCTTGTCGACCTGAAAAAGCTGCCGTTCTGGAAAAACTGTCTTGTACCCTAAAGAATCATTATCACGTGCAACATAGTGCGCCGCCATTTTGCGTCATGTGTATTGTCTTGTCGACCTGAAAAAGCTGCCGTTCTGGAAAAGTTGTCTTATACCCTAAAGAATCATTATCACGCGAAACATAGCGCGCCGCCAATATGTGTTATGTGTATTTGCTGTCTATAAAAGCCTAGCGCATTTTTGTTATTATTTGCGCTTAACGAAACAAATAGAAAAATTTTCCATTAAATTTTCATTTTTCTTGCATTACGAAATGTATGGACACAATGACGTACCAAGGTGTTATTGTGGCAAACGCGCGATTTTGAAGCCATTTTGGTCAAATTGAAATCTGGGGCGCAGACGCTGGATCTGTCAACGCCCGGCTACGCTATCAAGATCATCCTCATCACGTCGCCTCTTTATCGGAGGATGCGCTGCAGCATGATCGCCGTTAAGGCTAGCAGACTCGGTAGAAGCGGTGTCAGTCTAGCAGTAACCTACAGAATAATAAGATATTTTAGTATATGAAATATAAATTACTAACATACGTGTTAGCTAAATTTCTTTTAATGGTCATACCATGGTTTCGGCGGGCTCCTGAATAAAATTATCCGTCTCCGGCATGTCAGTATCGCACAAAGTGGGCTCCATGACGGGCGATGATGATGTCTTTAAAAAAAATAAAAACGTTTTAGATACTGATGACTAATCAATGAGATAAAAACAAATAGAAATAATATTAATACAAACAAACCTGTGCCTGAGTAGCGACACACTGCTCTGTCAGAATATCGGGGTGCACTGGAGTAGATAAAGTATGTGAAACATCCTCAGCAGCCCTCGATGATGAGCCATAACTCAGTCGTCGCCCACTATTCACCTTTTGTATTGGACGATCCTCAGCAACCATTGATATTCGGCTTAAAGTATGCATATATTTATGTATATTGCCTTGCATTGTGCTCATGTCTTGCAGATTTCAGATGTATAATATAATGATTTGTGCTAATTTGTGGGTATTTCTATGTGTAAGAATCATTCGGATACGATTTGGGACGAAAGTGCGTGAATTGGAGCGAAAATGGGAAGAAAAGGCAAAAGTGCACATTTGAGGGCCACAGGCAGCATGGGGCGCTCCCTGTGGCGCACAAAATTGAATGTTAAGAAGCTGAGCGCCAGGGCCAGCGCCCCATGCCGCCCTGGACGCTCAAAACGTGGACATGTCCTATTTCGATCGGGACTCGGTTATTTCGACCTCAAGATGCCTCCAACTCATATAAAAGCCAACCTAAACCTATTTTGGAGGAAGGAGCACGTTTTTGAGAGTAACATTTGACCAAGGGAGAGCACACAGCCGCTGTGGAGGCTGGGTTCATCTTTTCATCCACCAAACTTAGTAATTTTTATGTTTCTTTGTATGATTTGTTATTTGGCTACCATGTCTATGTGGAGCTAAACTTCACTTTCTAGGGTTGTGGTTCTTTCATGACTATTGTTATTCGGATATTGATTTTGATTTATTATTTATCATATTGGTTTATTTATTCAATTTTGCGCTTAATTATTTAATTCCTTGATCACCAATTAAATACTATCTACGAATCTAGAATTGAACTCGAAAGTAGAAATTCTAGATTGCATATAGGATTGAGTAAAACAAGTTCTTGAACCCAGGCATCGGGGAACGGATACGCGGTTAGGATAGACATATACCTAATTGCCTTGCTTGGTTGATGTACAGGAATTATAAATGCGTTCTTGCTAGTTCTAACTCCATAGACATATATGCGTTAGGTTAGCTTGAATAGGCGAGTAAGAACTCGACAAATTCTTATGAGTAATATTAACCGTGTTAACCAATAAACTAGATAAATTAGTTAGTCAATTCAATTGAAGAATACAATAGGAATGTTAGATAGCCCATAACCCTNCCCACATTTGCATACCTTCAGGCTTTGTAGAATGCGCTTCTCCCTCAATAATGTACCCTACAACTTTGACATAAGTGTGTATATTGATAGGCTTATTTTTCAAGGGACGCAAAACACCATACCACTTGTCATCAACCAATTCATTATAGCAACCTAGCATATTGTTTTCAAGGTAGGGATCGATAGTGTTAAGACGTGTTCCATGGGGATCTATTGAACAACCTTCACTATTTTGCCTCTTCTTGAACCTATTAAATGTTAGTGTTATTTTTGTAATGGATGTTGTAATATTTCTTCAAATGGTCTTTGAATACAAATCTCTTGGTTCAGTTTAAGAAGCTGTCTTATACCCTAAAAAATCATTATCACGCGCAACATAGCGCGCCACAAATATGCGTTATGTGTATTGTCTTGTCAACCTGATAAAGATGCCGTTCTGGAAAAGCTGTCTTGTACCCTAAAGAATCATTATCACGCGCAACATAGCACGCCACCAATATGGGTTATGTGTATTGTCTTGTCGACCTGAAAAAGCTGCCGTTCTGGAAAAACTGTCTTGTACCCTAAAGAATCATTATCACGTGCAACATAGTGCGCCGCCATTTTGCGTCATGTGTATTGTCTTGTCGACCTGAAAAAGCTGCCGTTCTGGAAAAGTTGTCTTATACCCTAAAGAATCATTATCACGCGAAACATAGCGCGCCGCCAATATGTGTTATGTGTATTTGCTGTCTATAAAAGCCTAGCGCATTTTTGTTATTATTTGCGCTTAACGAAACAAATAGAAAAATTTTCCATTAAATTTTCATTTTTCTTGCATTACGAAATGTATGGACACAATGACGTACCAAGGTGTTATTGTGGCAAACGCGCGATTTTGAAGCCATTTTGGTCAAATTGAAATCTGGGGCGCAGACGCTGGATCTGTCAACGCCCGGCTACGCTATCAAGATCATCCTCATCACGTCGCCTCTTTATCGGAGGATGCGCTGCAGCATGATCGCCGTTAAGGCTAGCAGACTCGGTAGAAGCGGTGTCAGTCTAGCAGTAACCTACAGAATAATAAGATATTTTAGTATATGAAATATAAATTACTAACATACGTGTTAGCTAAATTTCTTTTAATGGTCATACCATGGTTTCGGCGGGCTCCTGAATAAAATTATCCGTCTCCGGCATGTCAGTATCGCACAAAGTGGGCTCCATGACGGGCGATGATGATGTCTTTAAAAAAAATAAAAACGTTTTAGATACTGATGACTAATCAATGAGATAAAAACAAATAGAAATAATATTAATACAAACAAACCTGTGCCTGAGTAGCGACACACTGCTCTGTCAGAATATCGGGGTGCACTGGAGTAGATAAAGTATGTGAAACATCCTCAGCAGCCCTCGATGATGAGCCATAACTCAGTCGTCGCCCACTATTCACCTTTTGTATTGGACGATCCTCAGCAACCATTGATATTCGGCTTAAAGTATGCATATATTTATGTATATTGCCTTGCATTGTGCTCATGTCTTGCAGATTTCAGATGTATAATATAATGATTTGTGCTAATTTGTGGGTATTTCTATGTGTAAGAATCATTCGGATACGATTTGGGACGAAAGTGCGTGAATTGGAGCGAAAATGGGAAGAAAAGGCAAAAGTGCACATTTGAGGGCCACAGGCAGCATGGGGCGCTCCCTGTGGCGCACAAAATTGAATGTTAAGAAGCTGAGCGCCAGGGCCAGCGCCCCATGCCGCCCTGGACGCTCAAAACGTGGACATGTCCTATTTCGATCGGGACTCGGTTATTTCGACCTCAAGATGCCTCCAACTCATATAAAAGCCAACCTAAACCTATTTTGGAGGAAGGAGCACGTTTTTGAGAGTAACATTTGACCAAGGGAGAGCACACAGCCGCTGTGGAGGCTGGGTTCATCTTTTCATCCACCAAACTTAGTAATTTTTATGTTTCTTTGTATGATTTGTTATTTGGCTACCATGTCTATGTGGAGCTAAACTTCACTTTCTAGGGTTGTGGTTCTTTCATGACTATTGTTATTCGGATATTGATTTTGATTTATTATTTATCATATTGGTTTATTTATTCAATTTTGCGCTTAATTATTTAATTCCTTGATCACCAATTAAATACTATCTACGAATCTAGAATTGAACTCGAAAGTAGAAATTCTAGATTGCATATAGGATTGAGTAAAACAAGTTCTTGAACCCAGGCATCGGGGAACGGATACGCGGTTAGGATAGACATATACCTAATTGCCTTGCTTGGTTGATGTACAGGAATTATAAATGCGTTCTTGCTAGTTCTAACTCCATAGACATATATGCGTTAGGTTAGCTTGAATAGGCGAGTAAGAACTCGACAAATTCTTATGAGTAATATTAACCGTGTTAACCAATAAACTAGATAAATTAGTTAGTCAATTCAATTGAAGAATACAATAGGAATGTTAGATAGCCCATAACCCTAGATCGTTTTCATCATATTGATAATATAAAAATCTGTTCTTCCTTTGTTTAAAGTTCATTAGTTATTTTATTTTTAGTTTAGTTACTTTAGCATAATTACTTTTGGATTTAATTCTTATTTAGATAATTAGGATAGTCTAATTTAGTTAATAGTTAATCACAAGTCCTCGTGGGTTCGATATCCGACTTCTAGTCACTTTATTACTTGAAGACTGCGTATACTTGCGTGTGTGTTTGGTCGCAACAAATTTTTGGCGCCATTGCTGGGGACTTAGAATTAGCTATTTTTCTAGATTAGACATTTATTTTTTTGTCTATTCAATTTTTGTTTTTTTAGTTTAATTAGTATTTATTTATTTATTTATTTTAACATGACATCTTGGAATGAAAATTGTCCGAATGATGGTTATTCTTATTTTGATGATTTTTGTTCATAATGTGGAGGATCCCACTGGTGGAAAAATTGTCAGAATGTTCTCGGGATCGAGTTGTGCGCACAATCTCAATCCTTCGAGTGAAATATTTATAATATATGTGGTGGTCAAGGTGGTCATTGGGATGGTTGTCCTAATTCTTTTTATCCTTCTCTGAGCCCA
>AWOL01S0120196.1:0-37709 GCA_000715115.1 Nicotiana otophora
TTTATTTCTAAATTAACACCATTTTAGTTCAGACTTCTATAAATTTAAAGTTAAGATTAAATCTCACTCTTAAAAATTTAACAGGAAAAAGCGAACATACATTGCTGATGGATGTTCCATATTTTTAGGTAATCAATTATTGGCAATTTGGAGAAAGAAATACTATTATATACCTTAGAAGCTAAGAATTAAAAAAACTTTAATGGCCACGTACTACATTCCAAAAGAATATTTATAAAAATTGGTCAAATAAGGAAAAAAAATAATAAGGTAAATTTTAATTGAATTTGAAGACGTAAATATTAGGATCTTCTTAAATAAATTTTTAGTTGATTTTGAAGTCCTAAATATTAGGAAAGTAATTAAATGACTACTTTGTCTTGTATGAAATTAATTTTTAAAGAGTAAAAAAGACAAACGATATTTCGATAGGGGCTTCGTGCTTTTAATATAGTACTAGTCTCTATGTTCGTGCGTTGCACGAAATATCTTGTTTGGGATATTAGAAAATGCATTGCGTGATTATACTAAAAGTACTTATTATTGAATATGTATGATACATTTTTGGTTTGTGAGTATTATGAAGTTCAATAATATATATAATATTTAACATTATTGAATTTCATAATATTTAGTATAACTAATAAATGGGTCCTAAAAATATTTAAAAACCCAAGCCATTTATAACAATAAAGAAAAAACTATTTCAGAAAAATACTAATGCTGACAAAATATATATATGCTTTTGCCGAAGTAGATTAGTTGTTTCTGAGAAAAGGTCTAGTTAACAACTTAAAGTAACAAATCAGTATGTGTTTGCGAATACCATATTCATCACCTACATGTTTAGCTCACTCCATAATCCTTTACCTCGTATTGGCGTCAAGCATATTTTATCAATCAGCTATATCTATCTCATATAATAAGCATCTATCTCAAATTTGTTACTCGTAATTATCTGATACCTTTAAAGAAGAAAATTTAGTTGTTACAGAGATGGCCTTTTGCCAAAATTTTACATATGCTCAAGATTTATTAAAATCATATCCATAATATTATTGATTAAAAAACAAGAGTAGACATTTTAAAGCTACGGTCAATGAGAATAGTGGGAGAACTTCACCAGACAAAAATGTTATAGAATAAAATATACAAAGACAATAATATGTCAAAATAAATATTGTACGTTAAATATATTAATCAAACAAAAGAAAATTTATGTGAGTAAACTCTTTTTGCATAGAATTCGGTAAAGGCTCTTTTAATCATAAGAACTCCTTGTGTGAGTAAACTTACGTGATTAATTTGGTTGCAACGTTTTGATTCCTAATGAATATTGAAGTCTTGAATATTAGTGTCTATTTTTTGAAAGAATAATTTAGTTTTAAAGGGCATAAAAATCTAATTAATTAAAATCAAAATACTGAGAATGTAAAGTATAAATATTCTTCAATCTGGAATTGGCACTCCAAAACAGTTGGGGATACTCGAAAAATTAGACTCCAATGGAGTTGGAAGTTATGCAATTCACTTTAGGCCTACAATTAGGAGTTTATGCAAATCCGTATATGGTCTAGTTTTACAAGTTTATCCTATCTGAAATTAACTTTTTGAAGACATATTTTAACTTTTAAGGATATAAAAGTCAACTAATATTTTGAGAATATTTTTCTCGTTTAATATTTAACGTCGAACATTCGTACTTTTATAATAACTAGTCTCTATATACATGCGTTGCACGTAAATATTCAGTCAATTATTTTTATGATATAGCAATAAATTAAAGCTATTAAAATATTTTATATACAAGAGGAAAGAATTGTTTTGAATATCAATGTTATTACATTAACATAAAACTTGAATTCCAACGATTAGATGTTCGTCTTAACCTGCAAAGATGATCTATTTGTTATTATGCTATAAGAACAAATACTATCTAAAGTACTTAACTAATTATATTACCTTTGCAGGTTAAGA
The DNA here is from genome assembly GCA_000715115.1 of Nicotiana otophora. Lineage (NCBI taxonomy): Eukaryota > Viridiplantae > Streptophyta > Magnoliopsida > Solanales > Solanaceae > Nicotiana > Nicotiana otophora. The sequence continues at coordinate 1,978 of AWOL01S0120196.1, forward strand.
CGATATCTAACAATTGAAACATAGTTCTTGACAATGCTATAACAATTTACAATTTTTACCTTTTCATGTAGTACATTAAGTATAAATATTAGTTGGAATTTGCATAATTGGTTATTTATAAAAATTCAAAATAAAGTTGACTTTCCGATATAATTTTTACCCAATTACTTATCAAGGAGATGTAATTAAAAATTTATTGACTTAGCTTGATGCATGACTACATATCTTTAACTTTATGACATCCACTTATAAATAAGATATGTATTCAAGTTAATAAAATACTAAAAGTATGTATTAGCTTGTAATCCGATTTTCGTTGTCAAATACCGTATAAGATAGAGACGAAACCAAGTTTGCTCAACCTTCGGAAAGAATTATATAATAATAATATTAAAAGAATTGACTATTTAGTAGCCGAGTAATTATAAAACACATTTGGTGGCTATTATATATGCTTTTCGTAGCTTTTTATTACTTCTATAACTTAATTTCTTTATTTATCTTCTCAAAATAAAATACCAACGACGTTTATAATTTTTTATTACAACATTCTTATTTTTTTCCTTGTGTAATCAAGATGAAACTTTGATTTATAAAAAAAAAAAGGACAATTCTAAGTTTTTGGGTTAATTGAAATGAAAACAATTGTCAATTTGAATTGGAAACGATTTCAAATTCATGGACAGTTGACCAAAATTTAGGGAGGCAGAATTTTAGTTGAATCAGAATTCGACATAATTGATGAGGTTAATATTACTATTCTATCCAATACCTTATCTTTTTTAAAACCAAAATTTAGATTTTAGAGGCATAAAAGTCAATCAATATTTCGAGGATATTTTTGTCGTTCAAGATTTAGCAGTTAACATTCGTGCTTTTATAATAATATAGATATAGATAGACAGACAGATAGATAGATAGATAGATAGGTAGATAGATAGATAGATAGATAAATTTAGGCTCTAATAATTTTTTATAATTAAATATGATATTAAACAATTATTTTGGGTGCTTAATTGAACATGAATTAATTACTTTATATGATTAAATAAGAGTACTTAAAGTACATATTTAATTATTCTGCATTGAAATAATTTTAATTAGACGTTATTGTGTTAAATAATTTTAATTTAATGTATGTGATTTTATGCCTCCATTTTTAATTTTTAATTAGAAATTAATTGAAGTCGCCATCGTTCTCATCTTGATTTTATACGTATTGCACAAAGGATGTATTGTCAAATAGTACAATTTACATAAGGTAAAATATTTATTGATTTTAAATTCCTAAATATTAGTACTTCCTACCTATTTTAATAAGGAAAGATTTAATATGTAAAATTTTAATTAATTTCAAAATCCTAAACATTAGAAACTAATCAAAGTTATAAATTTGTCCATTGTAAAAGTTATTTTTAAGGGTAGAAGGCGAACGATATTTATATTTTCTGGTTTTGTAATATAATAGAAATAAATTATATATATATATATATTATCTAAGAGAAATAATTTGGTAATTTGTTTTTCGATTCATACCCTCGTCCTCCCTTTCTTTTAGCCAAACATATATTAAAAAACTCCTAAGTAAAAGGATTGAAAGTAATGTAAAAATAGCACGGGCATAGTCAATTTTTAAACTGGTAATTGAAAAATAGCCAATATTTGCAAAGTCATTGAAAAATAACCACTATTTTGCTGCAACACGGAAAGTTCCAGCATAATATACTAGAGATTGGTGCACCTGTGTATGAACTTTCAGCATATTATGTTGGAAGTCCAACACGCGAAAAGTTCCAGCATAATATACTGGAGATTGGAATACCTGTGTATGAACTTCTAGCATATTATGCTGGATCGGTATATTATACTGGAACTCCAGTATATTATGTTGGAAGTCCAGTATATTATACTGGAATTCCAATATATTATGCTGGAATACTTTTCGAATTTTGAACAGTGTTTTCGTTCAGATTTATCTTTACATGAAAAATGGCTAAATTTCGATTACTTTTGAAATTATGGCTATTTTTCAATGACCACTTATAAATCTGACTATTTTTGAGTTTCTCCCGAAAGTAATGGATTATAACCTAAAATATATATGAATACTTAACGAAACTTTTGCCTAAAATATTTATAGAAATATAATTGGTTAATGTTAAAAAAAAAAAAAGACTCCTATAGCTAAAAGGATTCCAAAGTGCTCATACGTTTTCTAATATGACTTTAGGAATTGAAAGTGTTCCTGTAGGTATATAAATTTTATTGAAATTAAATTCGTAAAATAATTTAGACTATATTTTAAATTCAAGATATATTAGTTCAAATAAATTTATTGGGCTATATAATTAGATTAGTTATATAAGTCCAACATATATGGATTAAATAAATAAGTCTTAATCCATTGGGCTAGCCCATTTAATTGGGCTAAAGTGATGAGCCCACTTCATTAAGCCCAAGATATCATCTTCCTAGAGGCCCAGTTTGGTGCCACGTGTCAAATGACGTGGCATGCCAAATCAAACGGAAGAGCCAATGGGATAATGCCACGTGTCAACATGACAAGGCATGCCAAGTCACATTAAAAGGCCAATGAAACTGTGCCACGTGTGCAAGTGACATGTTCTGGCCAATCAAACGCGGCCTTGTTACACTTCAATTTGATTGGTCGGAAAAGAGTTTGTTCATATCATAATTCTTCCCTCACAACTATAAATAGGGGTCTTCATAACCCAGAAAAGACACCAGAAGTTATAACAAGAAGCAAGAAAGTGCTCGTGGATCAAACGCTACAAATTCCTCTACAAGTTTCAAGCTTCAAGCAATCAAGTTCAAACTCAAGAACGAAGAACAAATCAAGTTCAAGCTCAAAAACAAATAACAAATCAAGATCAAGCTCAAAGGCCCTTGAATTTATATTGGAAAAGTAGAATCAGAGGAACCATAGAGATTGTAGCACTCAAATATTTGAAATAAAATACTACGATTGTTGCAATATTTTTCGGTCTTAATTTTATTTTCTCAACGCAATTTATTGTCTACATTTCCATCCAAAGATTTTTACATGTTAATGAAGCATACAAAGTAATGTGTTTTTCCGAAGCTATTATTTTTTTTTACATCTATGTTATATTACTTAGCTCAAATAAGGAAGGATTTGGCACACAATCTTTAATTGATTTTGAAGTCTCCATCCAAAGATTTTTACATTTTAATGAAGCGTACAAAATAATGTGTTTTTCCGAAGCTATTATTTCTTTTTACATATATGTTATGTTACATAGCTAAAATAAGGAGAGATTTGGGAAACAATCTTTAATTGATTTTGAAGTCCTAAATTATAGGGAATGAATTAAATAACTATTTCTAAATATTAGAAAGATAATTAAATTACTATTGATAGATAGATATAGATAAACAAGATAGAAAGGTAACAAGTTCTATTTGTATACGTAGTTCATCGCGAGCATGTTATAACTTGAAAAAATAGACAAATAACGAGTTATATGCAATTAAATTGAATCGATTGTGTAAAAATTCTTTGCACATTCTAAATATTTTCATCATTTATTTTGTGCTTTTCCTTGAGAATTATAGCTTCTTTATTTAGATTTCTGCCTTTTGCCGAGCTTCACATTTCATCTATCTTGTAAAAAAGTTAAAAAACAATCTGCCCCTGAATTTGGTAAGCTAATTCTGCTATTACAAAAACGCAAAACCAACGCCCAGTAGAGAGAACATCATGCTTGACCTCTCTTTATTCAGAACTAACAAAATATTCAAAGAGTGTGGAACAACCCCACACTCTTCATTCAAGGTTCACTATCAACTGAATTAATCGGTTCTTCACAAACAGGATTAAGTAGTAATATCCGCTGACCGTTGCGAATCGGCTGTTCCAATGCTCCGGGAGAACTATGCAAGTCCCGCTTACATTCTTTGATAGAATGTGCTGGTACCATTTTGGCTGCATTTAGAGCTGCTTGGAATTCTTCATGATCTTCCTGTTTCTCATGGGACCCAGAACACTGCAACCTCCTTTTTAGCACTTCATCTTTCACTCTCTGGGAGAAAATTAAGACTACATGAGCAAAAACTAATCATAGCAAAGAACAGGTAATATTGTCGTAGGCACATCAGCCGACTCAAAAATGGAGATAAAACATGATAATGTGCATTATGTTCTAGTTCTCATCAACATACACAATTCACGACTAATGGCACTCTAATTCGATATAGCCCAAAACCTGTGACAAGCATATGTCTCTATCACCCTAAGAGAGGAAAAGGATATAGGATGAGGAGGCAGGCCAAGAAGATAAGGTTCAATAAGAAAGCCATCCCGGTGCCTGTCACTCATTCCTTACTCTAGAAAGAACTGTCATGCCAGAACTTGTCTAAGATATGATTGTTGATAGGGACTTTAAGTAACCTGATGCTTCTATTCATCTGCGGTAAATCCAATGACAACATTAAAGCAGCGATTGTTGGTTACTAGGTTGAGGTTCCATAGACAAAATTGCTACTACAATAGCTTGATACAGAAAAAAGTATCTACGTCTGATGGGAACAAGTAAAATACCTCCACATTTCTATATTATAAGTGGAAACTAGATAAACTAACAAGATAACTAATCACTAGTATACTGCAGCATACATATTTAGTTCTCTGATAGACTGCTATTCACATAACGGATGGTCATGATCCCTCTTCTATTATTTGTGATTGGAGACTGCAAAAAATTTTCACTTCAGAAGTTCATTTCCAAATCGACTTACTAGCTTTCAGGAGTTTCTATGAACTAAGGAACTATAAGGGGAGTGCAAAAAGATGTCTAAGGAATTGGGATCTATAGAATGTCTAAGCACATAGAGATTCTGCTAATACCCACCTCAAATACTGCATTCTCTTCCCCACTCTATCTGTATCAACCTTAATGTAAAGAAAATTTACGGGAGAAAACTAGATTAACCACAATATGACAGTACAGTTATAAACCATTCTCATTCTTCCTCAATCAGACTACAAACTAATTAGGTAACATCTTCAACACAAACAACTATGAACTTAGAGCATGATATTCCGCAACAAACTGTTTGCAAATTTAGTGACAATTATAAGTCTGAACTTTCATTTGTCTATGCAGTTATGTCATCGCTTGAGTAATCTGTGTGTTTTTCGCCAAATCTTTAGGCGTCCTTTCTATAAAACAAAGCTCATCTCTTCATAAGTATTTTCTTCCTACTATCATATTGGTTTTGATACCTATTACTTACAACTCAAATTTAGTTAGGAAACAAAACTATGCATGCATTTAATATTCTAATTTGAATTAAACGTAGTTCAACTGATTCCATTGCTCTACAGTAAGAAGGTGCCAATTTCAACTATCAACAAGCTCATAAAAGCATTCAAGCACTACAAAACCAATAATTCAGCAAATAAACAATGTCAAACAACAAATGACATGCATAATCAGCAGCAGTATCTAAACAACCTGTACCAACCGCGAATCGAACATGGGAAGCCCAATTTGCCCTACAGTCAGTGATCCGAAAAAGTTCCCCAGCAATGCAGCATCCGGTACATTCAATCCATCGACAAGCCCTGCAACTAAACCTCCAAGAAAACTATCCCCAGCTCCTGTTGGATCAACTTGAAAAGCTGAAAAAGGCGCAACGGGCAATTCTTCATCTTTAGTATACACTGTACACCCTTCTTTCCCATTAGTCACCACCACACAACACCATTTCCTTGCTTCCTCAACATCCACATACGGTGCCTCCTCCGCAGAGGCCTTCAAAAACCCGATTTTTTTCAATAAAGGCCCAAACCCGGTTTGATCCAAATGTACAAGATTTACTGTTCCATCAACCGGGTCAAATACCCGAATCAGAGCTTGGATATCTACAAACACAACTTTACATAAATCAATCATTCGTTCTAGGGTTTCGGGCAGAATCTCCCCACCAACACCTACGGCCAAACCAAAGTCGAAATTTGAGTTTGGAAGATCCGAGGGAGTTACCGGGTCGCATGCATTGACCCGTTTTAGGATCCGATCTTGGCGTTTGGTTTCCGTTGAGAAATAGGCGTGAAAAACGGTGGTTTTGGAAGAAGCTGACGTAATCGGCCGATGGTTTACGGAGTACAAGAAATCGGTGCCCACTTTAGAAATGTAGTCGGAGGAAATGGACAAGCCGTCGAGGACAGCGGAGACGAACGAAGCTGCGCCGCCGAGGGACTCCGCTATTACTACGTCGTCTTTAATCAGAACGTCGTGGCAGTAATTCCCCACAATTAGGCACCGGCGGGTGGTGGGTATTGATGAATCTATCGTTTCCTTCACCATAATTAATCTCAATTTAAACCAAAATCTTTTCGCCGCACTCGTTTAAGCTCTGATAAATTTGGAATCTCTATGTATTGGTAGGATTTGAACTAAATCTAATAGAGAAAGTTTTTGCATGATTTTTGCTCAGCAGGGTTAAGATTTACAGCAACATTTTTCTTTTTGTAACTGTGGCTGTTTCTGCGCGTCAATCGGGAACATGTGAAAAGGCCAGGAGGAAAAAGAGAAAAGGGTGTTGAAGAAATGAAGACAAAAGCAATTTTCGAAGATGGGAAGGATACGCGGAAAAGACAAATGTTGCTGCAGCAGCTTCTCTAAAAACAAACTACGTGCACAAGCAATTCTGTATGCTTTACATGTGTTTCTTTGCCAATTAATAAAAGGGCGAGGACGACAGAAAAAAGAAGAGATTGCAGAAGAGTTTTACATTACATGCAAATTGCAAAATAGATTGCAAATTAGGCAAAGTTGTGAGATGGAATCTATGCTTTTAGGGGGAAGGATGGACATTAACGCATCGAAGTGAGGACTTTATTGGAAGAAGTGAGGACTTTATTGGAAGTTAGGGATACGGAGTTTAAAAAAATAAAAAGTTTAAAATTTGTAATACTTAAACTAAATTATTTCTAAATTTAAAAAAAAAATATTTTTTTGTGGAATAAATCAAATTAAAATAGTTTCACGTAAACTAAGAGTATTTCATTAGTAAATTATCTTCGATTGGGGACCACAGTCATATTTGACCAAATCATCTATTTCAACCCGTCTCCTCTGATCCTACTTTGGCTAATCGCTCATAAACTTGTATGTCAAATTTAAAGTCGATTTTTTTGGTTTTTTTCTATTTTTTATTTTTTAAAATTGGGGCTAGGAAAAATGGGAAATAGGATTACAATATAAAAGTTCAAGTAGCCATGCAAATGAGCTACTAAAATTCCATTTAAATATTTTGACGGCTGTGGAAACAGTCGATTTATTAACTTTCATTTTTTACTATTTTAACATTTTTATTTGATGATCTTTTAACTTTTGACCGATGATAGCATAATTGATGTGGTTAAAGTACGTGTTACTGCACTGCTTTGAATTCCTAAACCCAACTGCTAGTCACGAAAAAAGGAAATGGTTTTGTTTGTAAATACACTACTTTATAAAATCTGTTACAATAAAAAAACACTATTGCACATTACTGTCGCAAAATCATATATTGATGCACATTTTCACCTTAACTTATCTTTTAACAAAGAAGATTACATAACTTGATCTAAACACCAGACACACGTAAGTTTGCATCTTGTTTCATTTATTTTTAAATATATTTATTTACCCTCAAAATCGGATAACAATTAAATTTGTAAGTGATTTTAAGGATACGCAGATCAACTTGATACAAAGCAATAAATTAAGTTACTATTGAATAAATGAAGACGAAATAAATTCAAACAACACGAGTTGGAAAGTTTCAGCCTTAGTGAAATAGCCGCTCTCGAACCGAGCTCGCCAAGACCGGTATGGATAAAAAAGGAACAAGAGCTTAAAGACGGAAAAAAATAATAATGTATTGCTTTTGAATGCGTGTTACAATGTGTTTTATGAATTATCATACCCCCTTTATATAGTAGGGGAGTCTTATTTTAGGTACAACTCTATAAAAGGTAAAAAAATCTTCTGATTAATTGATTGTCGGTTCCTTATCGATACGTGCCGAGATCCCCACCGTAATATTCGACCAGTCACGGATATTTCGGCCTTATGTTGGCTATGCTGGATTGTCTGACAATGTTCTTCGAAGTCATTCGAGGCTAGGACCGATTCCGGGACCATGACCTCGATATTCTCGAAGGCAGGCGTCATGTCCCCGAGTTTTGGCCCGATGGAACTTTAGCTCGATTTCGGTCCCTTGTTGCCATGTCTCGAGCCTGACTTATTTTGTCGGAGGCTAGGATGCACCATGAGTTCGATATCACCCGTATACAATATTCTTTTCTTGTTAATATGATTGACATCTTTTAAAAATGACACATTAAGAATTTAGTACTTCAGTGCATACACTAAGTGCAGGCCCCTACTATATTGACAATAATGTTGTTATGTTACTTTGAGTTTGATACAATATCCTTATATTCTTCACATATTGTCAACTACTATTATTCTACCGAAATCGAATATGTAAAGAATAATGCATTTAAACTTTATTCTTTCAGTCTTTTTGAAGGGTAGACTAAGTCGAATCAGATGAAAAAAAGGGACTATAGACAGTACTGTACAGGTCTTGCTGGTACTAAAGCTTCAGCCTATTTCATAGGTTGCTAGGAGCTCATTGATTTCTTAATCATCCGGAACTTACGTCTTGAAATATGCAAAAAAAAATTAGAGATCATGACAATCACCACTAAAAGAAAGACAATATCGTAGTCTAGAGATGTTCATATGCAATTATATTCATTCAACACAGAAGTGACCAATCAATGTTATCAAGTAAACAAGATGGTTACCAAGAACTGATGCTTCAAAATACAATTAGGAATTCCAGTGGACAGCTTATCACCTTGCTTCTTGCCATGACAATGCATATTAGGAAGGTCCATAGTTATAAAGAAACTTTGAAGATAGTAAATATCAAGTTGAGCGGATTCCCCCCATGAAGGTCCTTGGATCAGGACAATTACCGGAGAATTGTGCCTGTGAGAAGTCAAAACCTGGATTCTGCAGAGAAAAAACCCTTTGTTACCATTAGAAACTAGTCAAAATATTTTAAAATCCTTTCTGCGCCCAAATTATAAACAATATGTAGAAGATGCATAACAGCTCAAGACAGATACGTGTAGGTACCCTGTTCCAGAGTTCAAGCAATACGTCTGGAAGTATCACAAGCATCCGCTTTGACGAAATACAAATGCATTTAGTAACTGAGGAAGTTAAGATGGACATACCTATTGTGATCCAATCAATAATACTACAGAAAAAAAAAAATACTACAGAAATTGACCCCCAAAAAAGCATTAGTAGATACACTGCTCAAGCGGTTTGAAGCAATATATGTACAAGGATATATACATTAATTCTTTTCATTCAAGCGTATGCGCACAAGAAAACACGTCTTAAATAATTAAAGGAAACAAAACCACACTGTTAGAGAGAATGATAAGAAGTAAACCCTAAGCAATTTCCAATATTTAATCATGAGTCTGACTCATCAATTATCTACATATAATCCAAACACCCAAAAAATGATAATGATGTCGCGATAAACATTCATTTTCCCGAAAAGACAAAAATAGCTCCACCTAAAACTGCATATGGGCGCAAACAACAAAATGGTTAAACAAAAAAAAATGAAAAGAAACCTCTTCTTTTTTTAAAAAAAGAAATGTCAAATTCCTAAATTTCAGCCACAAGTATAAGACTAAAATCCAATTATTAAATCTTAATGTTTGATTAAAGCTAAATCCTAATCAAGCAGTTTACGAAAGCAATCCAGTTTTGCAATTCAAAACTTCCAAGTCCCAGCAGTGAAGCCAATTGAATCTGGATTAAGGACTACGGTATGAAGTTTCAACTACAGGTAAAACAAGGTTCACCCCGGTGATGATCTTTCAGAAGCTTCATGAGTGTATTCATGCATTTAAAAAATCTCATTGGGTGGGAACTCCTAAAAGCCTTCCAAAGTTCAAAATTTCTGTCATACCCCGTCGTTTGACTGTTAATCACTAGGAGATAACTCCTAAGAAAAATATCAGCAGTGACTGAAACAATTAGTCAATCGCCTGCAATCATTGAGCTAGTATCTAGATCTGCTTAACACTCACGTCAGGATTCATGAACTCAAATGCTTAGTGAGTCCTGACTTTAACTTAACTCAGTACATAAAGAAGCACACCATCTTGATTTCAGTCATATTATCATCTAAGGGCTGCTTACACTCATTGAAGCTTTAAAAACCTAGCAGCCCAACTAACTACTGACTCTTGTGTGACAGACATTCAATAGTAGAGCTCTTCCAACCTTTTAATTATCTAATTGATTTGGCTACATTAAACTATCACAAGTCTCAATACGGACTCATTTACAAAGTTACACTCATATAATTCTATCTTGATCCATGTGTCTTGTCCATTAACCTCTACTTCCAGAAGACCCACCCTAGCAGAGAGTTCAAATATCACATCTTTAGCAAAACACGGAAGATATTAGTGTTTTTCAAGGCAGCTTGTCTAAATTTCTGTAAAAAACTTTGAAACCTTGGAGCTTGGACACAGCTTCTCCGATGCTCCAAAAGTGTTGCTGTTCTAAAGAGGGAACACTAATATTATGCTTATTTTAAGTAAAGGTAAAGAGGGAACAATAATATAATCCTACTTTTAATTTGGAACCAAAGTTTACAGCACTGTTATCGGCTTCTTTCTATATAAGCCGCATTTATGCAAAAAGGATAAATGAGCCACAGAGCGTTGAAGAAAGGAATTAAGCGAAATAAGAACTTCTGCAGAAAGTGACAGACATGCATACAAAATTATTGACAATTGAAGCAGTCTTCGTTAAGGCAGTTAATGACAAGAAAAGAGTTCTCCAGAAAATGGCCTGCAACTATACATCAGATTATCTCCGAGCTTAGTAGGATCAATTTCCGCAAGCTATAAATTACCCTTGTCTAATTTCTGCACTTTCCTCTTCTTTTTTTTCCCTTTAAAGTTCAGTAATATCCTGATATATACATCATGAAAATATTAAATACTGCTATGTAAGAAACTCTTCCCTGTTAGTATTAAATTTCATTGCTTTCAGGAATTTTAAAGCTCCTATATACTATAACAATCTTACAACAGAAGATGAACCGAATGAAGTTATGAACCCAACCTACAACGAAGCCACTTCAGGGAAAAGCATCAGATATCTCAAGTCGAAGAAGAATGTCAATGACGACACAATCAACTAATGAAATAACAATAATTTGAAAGGGTCAAGGAATTCATGAGTATGACTAGTCCACCAAGAAGGGGCAAGTCAACAAATCAACCAATGAAGGAACAGCAAACAAGCAAGTAATAATTTGCAGTTCAATGAATCAACACGAACCAACAGCTTGGAAGTAGAAATTGCGGGGAACACTTCAATAAAAACAATCAACGGGGCACTCCTAGAGGATAGGAAAAGGCAAGGACTGCAACATAGATTTTAGTAGAGCTTAATCATATCACCTCTTCTTGGAACCTTTGGAGCATGAGCCTCTTCTGTTCAAGATCACTGTCTAAAGGATCCAATTGCCCTTCACCCATTATGGGAGAAGACCATGTCTGACCTATATCCCTCTTCTGCAAAGTTACATGCATTGTATCATCCTCTGCAATTTACCATCTCTGTTAGATACGACTTTATCCGCATATTAACTAAGCAATTATCAACGATCAGTCCAAACTAAGCATATCTAGACCTCATAAGTTTCATCAATTGAGTAAAACTTTGCACAAATATACCCAACTTCAACTTTGCACAACAGTTAACTCTTATATCCATTAATTACGCTGACCTGACTAGACTCCATGTTCTGAACAAATAAACTTCACCACCCTTCAACTTTCCTAAGAATTTCAGAGACATTTGCTCACTAGTATTTTAAATGCTCGAAACTACATGAGTTGATTCACGGTGCTTTCCAAAAGAGAGACCCAATTCCACTGTACCACGAGAAAATCATCGGAAGCAGCAACAACTATTCNCTATGTAAGAAACTCTTCCCTGTTAGTATTAAATTTCATTGCTTTCAGGAATTTTAAAGCTCCTATATACTATAACAATCTTACAACAGAAGATGAACTNATTTCCGCAAGCTATAAATTACCCTTGTCTAATTTCTGCACTTTCCTCTTCTTTTTTTTCCCTTTAAAGTTCAGTAATATCCTGATATATACATCATGAAAATATTAAATACTGCTATGTAAGAAACTCTTCCCTGTTAGTATTAAATTTCATTGCTTTCAGGAATTTTAAAGCTCCTATATACTATAACAATCTTACAACAGAAGATGAACCGAATGAAGTTATGAACCCAACCTACAACGAAGCCACTTCAGGGAAAAGCATCAGATATCTCAAGTCGAAGAAGAATGTCAATGACGACACAATCAACTAATGAAATAACAATAATTTGAAAGGGTCAAGGAATTCATGAGTATGACTAGTCCACCAAGAAGGGGCAAGTCAACAAATCAACCAATGAAGGAACAGCAAACAAGCAAGTAATAATTTGCAGTTCAATGAATCAACACGAACCAACAGCTTGGAAGTAGAAATTGCGGGGAACACTTCAATAAAAACAATCAACGGGGCACTCCTAGAGGATAGGAAAAGGCAAGGACTGCAACATAGATTTTAGTAGAGCTTAATCATATCACCTCTTCTTGGAACCTTTGGAGCATGAGCCTCTTCTGTTCAAGATCACTGTCTAAAGGATCCAATTGCCCTTCACCCATTATGGGAGAAGACCATGTCTGACCTATATCCCTCTTCTGCAAAGTTACATGCATTGTATCATCCTCTGCAATTTACCATCTCTGTTAGATACGACTTTATCCGCATATTAACTAAGCAATTATCAACGATCAGTCCAAACTAAGCATATCTAGACCTCATAAGTTTCATCAATTGAGTAAAACTTTGCACAAATATACCCAACTTCAACTTTGCACAACAGTTAACTCTTATATCCATTAATTACGCTGACCTGACTAGACTCCATGTTCTGAACAAATAAACTTCACCACCCTTCAACTTTCCTAAGAATTTCAGAGACATTTGCTCACTAGTATTTTAAATGCTCGAAACTACATGAGTTGATTCACGGTGCTTTCCAAAAGAGAGACCCAATTCCACTGTACCACGAGAAAATCATCGGAAGCAGCAACAACTATTCCACAATCTCAAACTTGTATGGTCAGCTATATAAATCCTCGATATCCATTCCACTCCATTTAAGCCCGTTCCAATAGAAATTCGTTACCGGAATTAAAGAAATCTTATCTCTATGAAGGAAAAAAATTAATTACCTAGAGTCCAGAAGGAACAATCGGTCTTAACTGGGTTCATAAGGTCGTGCTGCAGACAAAAAAAATATTAAACAAAGTTAACACCATCGGTGATAGAATATTAAGTTTAAAGAAGTACGAAATTAAATAACTGACATTAAGATAAGGAGGGTTGCCTTTGATCCCAACTTCCAAATGCTTGGATTCAACCTTGCAGTAAAATAACTTCTTAGGAACATTTTCAGGAAGAGTTATGTAAATGTTCAATTCTTCAAGCGTTTGGTCCCACTCGAACACCTTCTGGCCTGAAATTCAATTGTCAATTTCACAATCGATGTTAACATTTCCATATGCACAAAAACACAAGTAGTAGATGAGGAAAAGGAGAAGGAGTTAAAAATACCGTTGTGGACGAAGCTGTGACGTTTTTCGGGGGCCAATTTTTCAGCCATCAATTTTAGGGTTCAGCTTCTGGTTTTAGGTAATTTTCTCTTATTTTTGCTCCTCCTTGGCGCGGAATTGTTCTTTCTCCCCCTATATCTCTCTTACTGTCCGGTTCACATGCTCCAACCGGGTTTGGTCGCCACGCCTTGTAAATGTATGTCTTGATTTTTTTTAATTTTTTTTGGAGAAACACGATACTTATACCAAGGTACAGAGGTCGAGTATTAAGTTAATAGAGTAGATAGTTTACAGTGTTCATAACAGTAGGATTGGCACGCAGTTTCGCTTTGTGTTGTTAGTAGGTTTTTATGACTAACCGTTGTTTTCTTTCATTGTTGATCACCTTAGTGTCTTGTTGTTTTTATTCTGCTTTTATATGGCTTTTTGGTACTGTCCCTTCTTGTCTATATTTTTTATTAATGTAGTGCTTATGCCTTCCTGAGCCGAGGGTCTATTGGAAACAGCCTTGTATACGGGTAGAACCGAGCTCTATGCTTGATCGAGGCATCTGGAACAATAGGTCAAGGCTCGACACCTGCGTAAGAGATCGAAGTTACAGATGTGACTGAGCTCGATATCGAGGATCGAAATTCAAACAAGACCATCAGATTTGCCCTCGAACTTATCAGGGGCACGACCGACCCCGCATCTAACGATCTCGAAGAAAAGCTTTCCCAACTCACATGACAAGTATCCGTGATTCTCGCCACTGACCAATCATTATGGCGAAAATTACGGGATTAAGTCAAAAAGGGAGCCAACAGTATATATAATTTCATATAAAATAATGTCTTAAAGGTTTCATCTCCATGTATATATAAAGGGAATGGAGTAAGTCTTTGGACACATTGTAACATACATACTTAAGAAAACAAGATACCATTTTTTCCAGCTTTGTTCATATTATTCTGGCTTCAATAATATCACATCTAAATTCGAAGGAACTTAACCTTGCGAGGCTTAAGTTGTTCAATATGTATGATTTGTATTTATTTTTCTACTTATTCTTCCATATTAAATCTAATTTCTCATTTTGTATCAAATTAGATCACGTATCCTTAACACCACGTATAAACTCAATTGTTATCCAATTTTTTGGGTAAACAGTTTGGCGCCCACCGTGGGGCTAAGGATAATAGTGGTTATTTGGTACAAACTTTCATAACACACACTACTTTACACTTGCTCTTTGAAGTATCTTTGATCTCAAGCCGAAAATGGCAAACTCTCAACTGGCACCTCTACATATCGACAACGAGGCTGGTCATCAAGGTGAGAATAACAACATGGCGCCCGCTAATGCAGAGCCACCTGCTGATGTCGTTGGGATTCAAACTGCAAATCCAATTGATGTAAATTCACATGTGGCCATCGACGTGAACTTGCGGACCAACCCCGAAAATAGCATCCGTGGTGGTGCCCGATCTGCAGCTCGAAACACACAGAACATTAAAGAATACAGGATTAGTCTACGCACGATCTTCAAAATGCTACAAGCTCAACAGGTGGCGATAGCTCAGTTGCAAAGCCAAACCCAAGCACCAAGCAGGGTTGAACCCGACCCACCCCAAGAAGTCACTCGCAGAACGGAACTGACGTGGTAAGGTCGAATGAACAAGAATCGGGGACTAACCTCAAAATTATAAAAATGTTTGAGGAGCTGACAAAGCGAAGAGAGTCAGGGGAAAAAAGGATCGAAGCGAACGATAAAAGGGTCGAAACCTATAATTCCAGGGTAGATCAAATCCCAGGAGCGCCCCTGATATTGAAGGGACTGGATTCCAATAAGTTCTTGCAAAAACCTTTTTCCCCAAGCGTGGCCCCAAAATCGATCCCCAAGAAATTTCGTATGCCCGAAATACCTAAGTGCAACGGAACGACCGATCCGAACGAGCATGTAACCTCTTATACATGTGCCATCAAAGGGAACGACTTAGAAGACGACGAAATCGAGTATGTTTTGCTGAAAACATTTGGGGAGACCCTGTCGAATGGAGCCATGATATGGTATTACAACTTACCCCCTAATTCTATTGACTCATTTTTTATGCTTGTAGACTCTTTCGTAAAAGCACATGTCGGTGCCATTAAGGTCGAAACCAGGAAATCGGACCTTTTCAAAGTCAAACAGAAGGAGAACGAGATGCTCAAAGAGTTCGTGTCTCATTTTCAAATGGAACGAATGGATCTGCCGTCGGTCGCTGATGATTGGGTTGTTCAGGCTTTCACTCAGGGACTAAATATTCGAAGCTCGGTGGCTTCATAGCAATTAAAGCAAATCTTGATAGAACACTCTGTCGTTACCTGGACCGATGTACACAATAGGTATCAATTGAAAATCAGAGTCGAAGATGATCAACTCGGGGCACCTTCGAAGTCTATATACCCCGCCAGGACTCTCAATAGATCCAAGAGGGACATCAATCTTGAACCAGGATCAAACGGGGATCGATATCGGCCCTATAATGGAGATCGGAGCAGTGGGTCGGGGCAGAACCTCGTGAGGAATGACAGGAGAAGTGATCTAGGTCAAAACAACCAGGGGCTCATGACCAAAAATGGCTTCGACAGGACCATCGGGCCTAAAGAAGCACCAAGGCTATCGGAGTACAACTTTAATGTCGATGTTGCCACCATCGTATCTGCTATCGAGCGTATCAGTGATACCAAATGGCCTCGACCTCTACAATATGATCCAGCTCAAAGGGGCCCTAACCAAATGTGCAAATATCATACACTCACGGTCATAGAATGGAAGATTGTCGACAGCTGAGGGAAGAAGTAGCCCGTTTATTCAACAATGGGCACCTTCGAGAATTTTTTAGCGATCGAGCCAAGAACCACTTTAGAAACAGGGATTCTAACAAACCGACAGGACGAGAAGATACTGAACCTCAACACGTCATAAATATGATCATCGGTGGAGTCGACATCCCACAAGGGCCAATGTTGAAACGCACCAGAATCTCTGTCACCAGGGAGAAACGAACTAGAGACTACATACCTGAAGGAGCCTTATCCTTCAGCGACGAGGACGCAACAGGGATCATATAACCTTACAATGACGCACTAGTAATATCCGTACTCGTAAATAAAACTAGAATCAAATGTGTGTTAATTGATCTAGGTAGCTCGGCCAACATTATTCGGTCAAAGGTCGTAGAACAGCTCGGTTTATAAGACAAGATCGTGCCAGCAGTCCGAGTCCTAAACGGGTTCAACATAGTATGTGAAACCACCAAAGGGGAGATAACGTTATCGGACAACACCGCCATAATCGTACGAGAGGCCAAGTTTTATGTGATCGAAGGGGATATGAGGTACAACGCCCTTCTCGGAAGTCCATGGATCCATCACATGAGAGAAGTACCCTCAACTCTTCATCAAGTGTTAAAATTTCCAGTCCCGGGGGGGGGGATCAAGACAAACTACGGGGAACAACCAGCCACAAAAGAGATGTTTTTCGTCAAAGAAGTGGTTCTGATATCAATGCTCATAACACCGAAGGAACTGAATTCTGGCGCCGATCCAAAAGCCAAATAGCAATTACCAATCTCGAACTTCATCGGATCAGATAAGCAAAATACTTACTCTGACGATGATTACGGGGTTCCCCGGTCTTTTATAATCCCCGATGATTCCGACACAACCAAATCGACGGTCAAAGAGCGGAGCAGGTTGTATTAATCGAGAATTTGCCCGATCGGAAGGTATACCTAGACACGGGATTAACTCCCGAACTCAGAAAAAAATTTGTTCAATTCCTTATAGTTAACATAGATTGTTTTGCTTGGTCTCATCTTGATATGACAGAGATCCCACCAGAAATAACCACTCACAAACTAAGCATGGACCCAAAAATTAATCTGGTCAAGTAGAAGAGGAGGCCCCAGTCTTAGGTCAAACATGCTTTCATCAAGGACGAGGTATCTAAACTCCTAAAAATAGGGTCTATTCGAGAGGTTAAATACCCGAATTGGTTAGCAAACGTAGTGGTAGTCCCTAAAAAAGGGAATAAACTAAGAATATGTGTAGATTACAAAGATTTGAATAAGGCATGCCCCAAAGACTCTTTTCCTTTGCCCAACATTGATCGTATGATCGATGCCACGGCCGGCCACAAGATCCTCGGTTTTCTCGATGCCTATTCCGGGTACAACCAAATACGGATGGACCCGGGTGATCAGGAAAAAACCTACTTCTTCACTAAAAATGGCACATACTGTTATAATGTAATGCCGTTTGGATTCAAAAATGTCGGTGCCATATACCAACACCTAGTAAATCGGATGTTCGAAGAACAAATAGGAAAATCGATGGAAGTTTACATTGACGATATGTTGATTAAATTCATACGAGCAGAGGACCATTTAAAGCATTTGCAGGAAACCTTTAGTATATTGAAGAAGTACAACATGAAGTTGAATCCGAAAAAATGCGCATTCGGAATCGGATCAGGTAAATTTCTCGGGTTCATGGTATCCGACCGAGGAATCGAGATCAACCCTGACAAGATCAAAGCTATCAAATATATCACGGTAGTGGACAATGTGAAAGCCGTGCAAAGACTAACCGGGCACATCGCCGCCCTGGGGCGATTCATCTCGAGGTCCTCCGATAAGAGTCATCGATTTTTCTCATTGCTGAAAAAGAAAAATAACTTCTCATGGACCCTGGAATGTCAACGAGATCTAGAAGAGCTCAAGAGATACTTATCGAGCCCACCGCTGCTTCACACACCAAAGACGGATGAACAACTATACTTGTATTTGGCAGTATCAGAGATAGCGGTAAGTGGAGTCCTAGTCCGGGAAGAACGAGGTACGCAATTTTTGATTTATTATGTTAGTCGGACCTTGGGTGAGGCCGAAACTAGATACCCCCACCTAGAAAAATTGGCCCTCGCTTTGCTAAGTGCCTCGAGGAAGCTAAAACCATACTTCCAATGTCATCCCATATGTGTCGTAACTACTTACCCGTTAAGGAAAGTTATGCATAAACCCGAACTCTCAAGCCGATTGGCCAAATGGGCCGTAGAAGTAAGCGGGTACGATATTGAATATCGACCTCGGACCACCATTAAGTCCCAAATATTGGTAGATTTCATGGACGATTTTACATCGGCCCTGATACCCGAGGTCGAAAGAGAGTTATTGATTAACTTAGGGACACCTTCGGGAGTCTGGACCCATTTTACAGTCGGGGCCTCGAACGCCAAAGGGTCCGTACTTGGTATCGTACTAAAGCCATCAATAGGTAATATAATTAGACAGTCTATTAAGACTGCGAAATTGACTAACAACGAGGCCGAATATGAGGCCATGATTGCAGGCCTTAAATTAGCCAAAAGCTTGGGAGCAGAGGTGATCGAAGCCAAGTGCGACTCCCTCCTTGTGGTAAACCAAGTTAACGGAATATTTGAGGTCATAGAAGAGCGAATGCAGAGATACTTAGACAAGTTAAAAGTGACGTTACATCGGTTCAAAGAGTGGACTTTGCAACATGTACCTCAGGATAAGAACAACGAAGCCAATGCCCTCGCTAACTTGGAATCGTCGGTCGAAGAAGACGAGATTAAAACAGGAGAGGTCGTACAACTTATGAGATCGGTAGTGCAAGAAGGCCATGCCGAAATCAACTTGGCGAGCCTAACTTGGGACTGGAGGAATAAATACGTGAAATATATCAGGACCGGAAAACTACCCTCGGACCCAAAAGAATCGAGGGCTCTGCGTACCAAGGCAACCCGGTTTAGTTTATCCGAGGATGGAACCTTAGTCAGAAGAACGTTTGATGGACCGATGGAAATATGTTTAGGACCAGGGGATACCGATTACGTTTTAAAGGAAATCCATGAAGGTACCTGTAGAAATCACTCGGGCTGAATCATTGGTTCGAAAAATAATCAGAGCCGGTTACTACTGGATCAACATGGAAAATATGCAAAAGAGTCTGTTCGAAAATGCGATGGATGCCAGAGGCATGCCCCGATGATTCATCGGGCATGAGAGATGTTACATTCGATATTGTCACCATGGTCGTTCATGAAATGGGGGATGGACATCGTCGGCCCCCTTCCACGGGTGCCCGGTAAAGCCCAATTTATTTTATTTATGACTGACTATTTTTCTAAATGGGTGGAAGCACAGGCATATGAAAAGGTCAGAGAAAAAGAAGTCATCGATTTTATCTGGGATCACATTATATGTCGATTCGGAATATCAGCCGAGATTGTATGCGATAACGGAAAATAGTTTATTGGCAGCAAAGTAAGCAAGTTTCTTGAAGACCATAAGATCAAAAGGATCTTATCCACTCCTTACCACCCCAGTGGGAACAGACAAGCAGAATCCACCAACAAAACCATAATCCAAAACCTCAGAAAGAGATTGGTCGACGCCAAAGGGAAATGAAAAGAAGTGCTACCCGAGGTCCTATGGGCGTACCGTACAACTTCGAAGTCCAGTACCGGATCCACACCATTTTCTTTAGTTTATGGCACCGAAGCTTTAATACCGGTTGAGGTCGGAGAACCAAGCATCAGATTTCGACATGCAACAAGGGAATCAAATGACGAGGCTATGAGTACGAGCCTAGAACTATTAGATGAAAGGCGCGAAGCCACCCTTGCCCGTTTGACCGCCCAAAAACAGCGGATCGAGAGATATTATAATCGAAGGACCAACCTTCGATATTTCAATATTGGGGATTTAGTATTAAGAAAAGTTACACTAGACACTCGAAACCCGAACGAAGGGAAATTGGGACCGAACTGGGAAGGACCGTACCAAATTATCGGGATCACCGAAAAAGTATCCTACAAGCTTAGGACAATGAACGACAAGCAATTACCATGCAACTGGAATATATCTCACTTAAAATGATATTATTGCTAAGGTAGACCCCAATTCTTTCTTCTATTTTTCTTTTTTATATTTCAGATTGACACTTGCAAGCAACTTACAAAGGATGATACGAGATCCTAGGTCTGAAAGCACGCGTTGCACTATTTTTTCCTTGAACTGGTTTTGTCCCAAATGGGTTTCCCGGCAAGGTTTTTAACGAAGCAACAAGTAATCGTGCTAACTTAGAATGATCACGACAACATTCGAGGCCTCTTATCGGTTAACCTCGAACACTGGGGGCAATATCCTCGGGTATCGGATTTACAAGGCATTTCAACTTCGTGATTGAAGGGCCTCGATCAACGGGGTTTATTGTAAGGGCCAAACGGTCAAATGAACTATGCCCGCTCAAATTACTCGAGCCCTGGCATAAAACGTGTATACATATACAACTATTATGCATAGGAATAAAAAAGGAGACTCTTCTTTGCATATAAACATCTCGTTTTCAAAACTGTCACTTGCATTTTTCAAGAAATTTCCTACACTTGATCCCCTAAAGATATCGAGCCCAAGGGCCACTTTAATCCAAGTTCGAACATTCACTGCACTCGGGGACTGTGGGCATTGCCTAACTTAAAAGGCTAAGGTCGTTCCGAGTTAATAAAACTCGAGGTCATATGACATACCCGAATCTAAAGGCTAAGGCCATTCCGAGTTAATAAAACTCAAGGGCATAAAGCTTATTTGGCATGACCGAACTTAACGGCTAAGGCCATTCCGAGTTAATAAAACTCGAGGGCATAAAGCTTATTTAGCATGCCCTAACTTAACGGCTAAGGCCAGTCCGAGTTAATAAAACTCGAGGGCATGAAGCTTATTTGGCATTGCCCAAATTAAAAAGGTTAAGGCCGTTACGAGTTAATAAACTCGAGGGCCTGAAGCTTATTTGGCATCGCCCAAATTAAAAGGCTAAGGCCGTTACGAGTTAATAAACTCGATGGCATGAAGCTTATTTGGCATTGCCTGAACTTAACGGCTAAGGCCAGTCCGAATTAATAAAACTCGAGGACAGCAAGCTTATTTGGCATTGCCCGAATTAAAAGGCTAAGGCCGTTACGAGTTAATAAACTCGAGGGCATGAAGCTTATTTGACATTGCCCGAATTAAAAGGCTAAGGCCGTTACGAGTTAATAAACTCGAGGACATGAAGCTTATTTGGCATTGCCCGAACTTAACGGCTAAGGCCAGTCCGAGTTAATAAAACTTGAGGGGATCATGCTTATTTGGCATTGCCCGAATTAAAAGATTAAGGCTATTACGAGTTAATAAACTCGAGGGCATGAAGCTTATTTGGCATTGCCCGAATTAAAAGGTTAAGTTCGTTACAAGTTAATAAACTCGAGGGCATGAAGCTTATTTGGCATTGCCCAAATTAAAAGGTTAAGACCGTTCCGAGTTAATAAACTCGAGGGCCTGAAGCTTATTTGGCATCGCCCGAATTAGGCTAAGGCCGTTACGAGTTAATAAACTCGATGGCATAAAGCTTATTTGGCATTGCCCGAACTTAACGGCTAAGGCTAGTCCGAGTTAATAAAACTCGAGGGCATGAAGCTTATTTGGCATTGCCCGAATTAAAAGGCTAAGGCCGTTACGAGTTAATAAACTCGAGGGCATGAAGCTTATTTGGCATTACCCGAATTAAAATACTAAGGCCATTCCGAGTTAATAAACTCGAGGGTCTGAAGCTTATTTGGCATCGCCCGAGTTAAAAGGCTAAGGCCATTTTGAGATAATTATTTCATGCTAAGATATTTCGACCGTCGTTAAGATAAATAAAAAAGTCAAGGGAAAAATCCGAGAAACGATGAAAGGAAAAAGCTTTATACATATATATCAAAATTTATTTACAAAGGTTGGATAGCCCTGACGCATGTTTTACAAAGGCCGAATGGCCTCAACAAACAAATGAGTACAAAAGACGAAAAATGGCCTAATCCTCATTGAGGGCTACGGCGTCGCCTACGAGCTCTTCTTCACCACCGGACTCACCCGACTCTTCAGATACCTCGGAATCCTCCTCGAGAAAAGCTAGCCTCCGAGCATTGGTTTTGCATGTCTTGGCGTTTTCGATTTCGGTCAATATGTCGAAATTCTGAGCATGGACTCCCTCGAGGGTTTTCCTTCAGGATTCCCACCTTGCATGCTTCATCATGTTTTTTGCCTGCTCCTGGATAGCCTCGACATCAACTTTGAGCCGGGCTACTTTTTTATCAGCTTCATTCCGGGCCGTAATAACTTCTAACTTGGCAGTCTCGAGCTCCTTAGCCAGATTCTCTTGACCAGAAACAGCCGAGCTCAGCTGAGATTGGAGTCCCTTGATCATTTTGGCCTGCGCCAAGTTCTTCTTCTTTGCATCCCGAAGCTGAACCTCAGTAGAAACAAACTGTGTTCGGGCAGTCTCTTTTTTCGAGGCTAAGCGATCCATATTTTTCTTCCATTCCTCGGTCTCACCTTTGACTGCATCTACCTCACCTCGGAGTTGCTCGATCACGTCTAGTTTATTCTGAACCTGCGAGTTCGGATTGTTAGCTAGTGAGTCTGACTCATCATCACTAACTCCAAAAACTCTCCTTACCTGCTCAATTAGTTCGGTATGTACCCTACGAGCCGCTTCCAACTCAGCTTGGGATTTTTCATTGAGGAGCTTGTAAGCATCACTCTTTTCGACAAGCTCCCGAGACTCGGCCTCAAAATGTTTTGACTCCTCCCGGTATAGAAGAAAAGCCTTGTGATGAAATACCGAGGCCTACAAACACAAAGGAAAAACGTTATGATTATTCATGATTAAATCTAAGTACATAATAAAGGGACATTCGAAATTACCCGATTCAACGCCTGTTGAGCTTTGTTGAATAGGCAGGGCGCCTCCACCTCGTTTATTTTTGTTTGATCCTCTTCGGTCACCAAGCACCGAAGATAACTGGAAATCCCCACCGGGGCAGAAATAACTCGGGCATCATCCGGGATGGACATGTATATTGCCCGCCTCCGAGTATGATCAACACTCGGAGCTGGGAACTGGTTCACTAATCGAGGGCTTGAAAAAGGACCGCCGACTTTTGGGGATGGTGTCTTTTTTGGTTCCAGTAAGTCTCCCACCACGGTAACATCCTCTGAGGCGGTAGAATCCAGGCCATCAAAGAAATGGTGAAGAGAATCTACTGCTCCTTGGGCCCCTTCGCCGAGGTTACCTTTTAATGTATGGGCCTCGTTTATCATTAAATCAGTAAATGAAGGCGACCCAGAGAGGTCAATTACCCCAAGCGCCTCCTTGGGGACATTATCTCCTGACCGAGATACACCGGTCATGTTTTCTTTTTCAACCTCGCTGGATCGAGGCAAATCGGTCTCAACCCTCTCGGAGACTTCAACCATTATTTCTTCTACGACCTCAATGGTTCGAGGCATTTCGAAGTCGCTTCTCACGCGGGCCACTAACTCTGAATTTTATTCTTCCTCGGGCTCATCCCTCAACCGATTGAGTGAGTCCGATGAAAGTTCTCGGGCGCTGGTTTTCTTAGGTTTCTGCGCAAGTCGCTTCCTCGGTATTTTCCTTTTAGGGGTAGAGGGACTCGAAGCTTTTATTTTCCTCTTCTCTTTGCCCTATTTCTAAGTAGGGGGATCGGCGTGTATATCATCGCCAGCTGATGGAGGCCTCATCTTGACGTCCTTTCCTAAACCTACAAAATGAAAATATAACGGATCAGAGACTGATGATGTAAAAATGAGATCATATGTATCATTAGGGAAAAACCCTTACCATGATTACGGGCCTCCCATCGGCCCTTCGAGAGCTCACGCCATAAGCGTTCGGAATAAGGTCTCTGTGTCACAATGCCCTCGGCCCACTCTTTCAGTTCGGGAATGGGGTTCGGCATCTGGGCAATAACTGCATCACATAACATCGATAAGAAACCAAACGGAATGAAAAGCAATAAAAGGAATACCGAAGGCAAAGCTAAAC
Organism: Nicotiana otophora; assembly: GCA_000715115.1. Classification (NCBI taxonomy): domain Eukaryota; kingdom Viridiplantae; phylum Streptophyta; class Magnoliopsida; order Solanales; family Solanaceae; genus Nicotiana; species Nicotiana otophora. Next base: position 26,669 of record AWOL01S0120196.1, read on the forward strand.
TTACGTTTCATGTTCCATTTCTCAGGGAATGGCATGTCCGCAGTCGGGATTAAGTCCGAGGTTCTCACTCGAACAAATCTACCTAACTAACCCCGGTCTCGATCCTCGTCGATACTCGAGAACAAGGTCTTGGTGGCTCGGCGTGCAAGCTTAATTAACTCTCCTCGATAAAGTCGAGGGCTGTACAGGCGCATGAGATGGTTGATGGTGAATAGACATCCCTCGACCTTGCTCACAAAGAATCGAAGCAGAATAACGATCCTCCAAAATGAAGGATGTATCTGCCCGAGCGTCACATCATACCTTTTGCAAAAGATTATGATAACCAGATCTAGAGGATCTAACGTGAAAGGGTAAGTGTAAGCACTTAAGAAACCCTCCACGTAGGTGGTAATTGATACTTCAGGGGTAGGGACCACTACGCGTTTGCCTACCCAGTTGCAATCCTCTTTAACCTTATCGAGGATGTTGTTCGTGATCGTACATATGTACCTCAAAACCGGTTCGCATCGACCCGGTACCTTGGGCGTGTTCTCAACCTTGAAATCAACCACAGTAGGGCACCCAATAGGGATGTATGATCTCAAAGGGGGTTCCTCAGTAGCAACGTGAGGAGCATTTTCAGAAGGTTTTGAAGAAGAAGGTGCTTCTTTTTTAGGAACAAACTTTGAAGTTTTTGCCATTTTTATAAAAAAAAAATAAAGGAAAAAGATTATTGATAAGGGGAAGCTTTGAGGTTGGCAATGAGAAAATCAAAAGATGAAGAAGATGAGGTTCTTAGAATGCAAGAAGGATGTGAGCGTAAAAGTTCTAAACAAACGGATTAAAGGGTATTTATAGGTTCCCAAGCGGCGGCTCATCTCCCGAGGTAGCCGATTGTCAACTGACATACATTTAATGCCTCGAAGACCGGACTGATGGGACGTTTCCACTATTCTTATCACCTACGTCATGTACCCGACGTCATGATTTATCGAAGTAAGGACCGAGGGTTCATATCGTTTCTAATCGCTTACTCTCCGAAAAATGAGGGGACTATCTGTATACGGGTAGAACCGAGCTCTATGCTTGATCGACGCATCTGGAACAATAGGTCAAGGCTTGGTACCTGCGTAAGAGATCGAAGTTACAGATGTGACTGAGCTCGATATCGAGGATCGAAGTTCGAACAAGACCATCAGATTTGCCCTCGAACTTATTGGGGCACGACCGACCCCGCTTCTAACGACCTCGGATAAAAGCTTTGCCAAATCACACGATAAGTATCCGTGATTCTCGCCACTGATCAATCATTATGGCAGAAATTATGGGATTAAGTCAAAAAGGGAGCCAACAATATACATAATTTAATATAAAATAATGTCTTAAATGTTTCATCTCCCTGTATATATAAAGGGAATGGAGTAAGTCTTTGGACACATTGTAACATACTTAAGAGAACAAGATACCATTTTTTCCAGCTTTGTTCATATTATTCTGGCTTCAATAATATCACATCTAAATTCGAAGGAATTTAACCTTGCGAGGCTTAAGTTGTTCAATCTGCATGGTTTGTATTTATTTTTCTACTTATTCTTCCATATTAAATCTAATTTCTCATTTTGTATCAAATTAGATCACGTATCTTTAAAACCACGTATAAATTCAATTGTTATCCGATTTTTGGGGTAAACAAGCCTCTCTATCCTCACAAGGTAGGGGTAAGGTGTGCGTACATATTACTCTCTCCAGACCCACGATGTGGGATAATATTGGGTATGTTGTTGTTGTTGTTGTTATTGTTGTTGTTGTTGTTGTAAACAGAATACTTATATGTAGGTATCGAATTCGAGGAAAATCGTTAATCTGTTATGTCTGGCTCATTTTTATTCCATGGAATAGTTTATCTCACCGCTATCCAATTTATAATAAAGGCATGTTTGGTTAGATCTCAAAAATCTGTTTACTTGCAAATGATGTTTTAGATACACTTTAGCATGAAAATAATGAAAGAATTACCGGAAAATACATGTGACTTCACATCATAATAAAAATTAGTCCATATTTTTTAATTTTATCCAACCTAGCCTATATTGTACATATTTTAAAAGCACTAGTAAAAGTATCAGCTCACAACCCCTATTTCAAAATTTATTTTCTTACGACCACTTCATCTAAAAGTTATGAATTAAATATAGTTGGTCAATTTACCCATTTCATTTGATGTTACGGCAAGAAAAACTTACTGCAAAAACTAAGAATATTTTTGTTCTAGAGCCCCAAGGTTTTTGAGACTCTTCATGATTTAGTTTTTTAATTTCTCTTTTTTAATCTTTGAGTTGAATTTTAGATCTGGGTTTTAGAGTTTGTTAGTTCCTTGGATTGGGTGTTTCTCCAAATGATCAAGAGGAGTTCAAAACTTAAATGTGAAGTGATCTGCAGTATATTTGAGTTAGATTTGAGTTAAATTTTAGAAGAGGCTCAAGGAACAAGACGAAGTCAAATTTTATATAATAGTGTATAATATTGTATAATAGTGTATATGAGTGTATAAACACCTCTTATATACTATTATACACTTTTATACAAGCATCTGCAGACGAACTTCTTTCACCATTTTCAATTATAATTCTTGTTTAAAACCAGTCCAAATCTCCATTAAATAACTTCAAATTTTATATACAACCTCCTTATACTATTTCTAACAAGTCTAACTAACACCAATTCCAAATTTCTCACAAGACCAAATTCAAAATTTAAACCCATTTATTTAAGCTTGTTCAACAATGGTGGACCGGTCCAAATCTTCATTAAATGACTTTAAATTTTGTATACAACGTCCTTATACTATTTCTAACAAGTCTAAACAACATCCACTCCAAATTTCTCATAAAGCTAGATTTAAAATTTAAACCCACTTATTTAAGCGTGTTCAACAATGGTGGATTATTTTAAAAATTTAATTTTTACCCCCAAATGGATTTGGTTTGTTGAACTAATGTTTGAGTCACAATTATTAATTCGAAGATTAGATTAAAAGCTTGAGTATATTTTTTAAAAACTAAATAGTAATTTCGAGAGCTTATTTGGAGTTGAATGTTGAATCTTAACCTATTATTTTTGGGTTACAGCTTTGCAAAGTTAAACATAGGCCACTTAGTTGCAATAGATGTGTGCGAGTTGTATTTATGTGTAATTCCCCAATGATAATTTGTTTTTGGTCTGATCATTTGAGAATATTGGTATATGAAAAACGATAAGTATTTGACTAATCTTTCTAAATAATTTCGATAATTATATTACGAGAGGCATGTAAAGATTGACTTTGCAATTTGATATTATTAAAATATATCTTTCAATCAGCGTGGTACTCGTACTTTGGAATCTTCAAGAGCGAGTTCAATCGAGTTATTTTGATCTTATTTAGATGTATCTCTCCTTCTGCTTAGTTTTCATGCCTTCGGATCTTCAAAAGCAGATCCACTTGAGTCTGGTTACGCCATCTAATATACTTTGTTCTTCTCTTTTTTATGTTTAATCTTATGCCATTTTAGGATTGGAGTTGTATATGACTATGTGCAAAGTGGATTTAAAATTTTAACCGTATTACACTCATTATTTTTTTGTGACAACAAAACTGACTTTAGTGTGATGCATCATCTATTCAAAAATAAAATAAAAAATAAAAAATAAGATTCAAAGATAGAACTGCGAACTATAGGAAATCAAAGCATCTCCACTCTAATCTTTTTGCTCTCATATTTACGTACACCCAAAAAAAAGTACCATTTTCTTATGTTCTGTATTCAAAGAAAAAAAAAATGAGGCATCGTTCTAAATGAGCAGAATCCATTAGTAAAAGAAATTTTTTTAAAAACTTGTGACTCATATGTAAAGGAATAGTAACTTCTGGCAAATAGAAAGGAAAAATACTGGCAACAAAAATGTAAGTCAGATTAGNTCTTATGTTCTGTATTCAAAGAAAAAAAAATGAGGCATCGTTCTAAATGAGCAGAACCCATTAGTAAAAGAAAAAATTTAAAAAACTTGTGACTCATATGTAAGGGAATAGTAACTTCTGGCAAATAGAAAGGAAAAATACTGGCAACAAAAATGTAAGTCAGATTAGTGCTATTTGTTGAGTTAAATTAATGTATCAAGAAACATCCCTCTCAAGAAAAGGTGAAGGCAAAGGGGGTATCCTATCCCTTGCAGAAATTTGAGAGACGATGAAAAGAATTCTCATTTCACAATTGCAACATCCCGTATGTTTAATCCTGTCTAAGAAATATCTTGTAACAAGGCAAATATTTGCAAAAGTTTTGTAGCCTGGGGTCTGATCAAAGAAATTCTACAAAGCAACCTCCTATCTGATTCAATCCATAGTTTGATATAAAATGAAGCTTTTGGTTGCTTCATTGGGCCTTTCAAGATCAGCAATTCACAGATACCAAGAAGAAATTATAAGGATCTCGATTTCTGATCATCTTTTTTGGAAGTTGAGAACTTTGACTGATATTGCAAAGACAGAGAAGAAGAGCAAGCTAAATGCAACAAGTATGACAGCTGACCACGCAATCCACCCAGGTTCAAAACCTAGACTGACCTCCAGATACTCTTTGACAGTGCCTTCAAACCCAGGTCCTGTAATTCGTTCTTCTACATCTCCAAGTTGAGAGCTAATGATGCCTCGTAACGTCCATGCCACTGGGCTGATGTAGTAGAACCATATCCACCATCCAGGGATACTCTGCATGCATAAGATAGAGAAACAACAAAATTCAAAAGCACTAATTGTCATAAAAAGATCCAAACACTTGTAGCGCCGGAGGAAACCATGAGTTTGGCTTTAACAAAGGTTGCAATTTACACTCCATAAAGACTTGCATAATTTGACAAACATGCAGAAATTCTTAAGCAATAAGCCATAGACAGATTTAGGATTTAAACTTAATGAGTTTAACTATTAAGATTTTAGCAAGGGATAGGATACCCCCTTTAATTATTGTACTTTAATTATTATGATCTCAGAATTTAACATTTGTTGAAATTTTAGTGGTTACTATGTTTAGTTGAACCCGTGGAACAAAATGTTGCACCAGCCTCTGCAATAAGCAACAGTACAATTGACAACATTGCAATGCTAAATAAAAAAAACATAGGCTTTTTAGCAAAAGTATGCAACGCATGCTGCAGAGAACAGTAGTCAAAGCATCAGCAAACACGTTGATGACTCCTTCCAAATTCAATTAAAGCTTAACTTTCTCACTTCCATATTGCACTAGATTTCCAATAGAAAGGTCACTTGATGCCACATTAAGATACAATCTCTTCCTGCCAATAAACTCCTCACAGGAAAAAAAAGAAAAAGAAAGAAAAGAGTGGAAAAAATCTCTAGTACAAACTACACAGTTGCAGAGTTACTGTATTCAGTAAGCAAAGGAACCACAGTGGACAAACAAACTATGGTTCCAAATTCTTCTTCCTTTGATAATTGTTAGTATAATTTTTACGGCTCCGCTGAATTTTTCTATTTCCCTTCTTTTACAACAATTCTAAAATGAAATTGTTGCTTATATTTTACAATCAAAATCAGCTGCACTTTAACATAATTGATGATTTTAGGACAGGAATTGTAAAATACGAGTTAACTAACCATATAAACAAGTTTGATTAAAATAGACTGTTTAGAATGAATTGCCTATACAGAACCATTTGAAATCTAATGTGGTGCTTCATCATCCAAGAGGGGTTGCTCTGATGGTAAGCAACCTCCACTTCCAACCGAAAGGTTGTGAGTTCGAGTCACCCCAAGAGCAAGGTGGGGAGTTCTTGGAGGGAAGGATGCCGAGTTTCTATTGGAAACAGCCTCTCTACCTCATGGTAGGGGTAAGGTCTGCGTACACACTACCTTCCCCAAACCCCACTAGTGGGATTATACTGGGTTGTTGTTGTTGTTGCTTCATCATCCCAAAACTCTTTTTCCTGCATGTGTGTATATGTATATATCCAAACACACACTTTTGGCTCTCCAATAAATGCTATAAGCAGACAAAAGAAGTAGGAAGGGTAATTTTCTTAAGCACACAACTGCTGTAGTTTCTGATGAGTGTGTGTTGAGGAAAAGAGTACTCACGGGTGCTGGAACAAGAAAGCCAGACATGAGGTTCCACAGCGAATAGAATGCAGATGAAATGACAGCAGCCAAATGTTGAGTTGGCGTAAGACCAACAGCCATCATGCCGTAAAAGGTGAAATAGCTGAATGTCAGAAACATGAACAGTAGATATAGGAAAAATTTGGCTGCAACATACCAACAAAAACACGAGTTAGATTATCTGACCACCAAGTACAAACAGCAAGGAATTTAACTTAAATTGCTATTAGTGCAGTTCCCATGAAGGCCATGGATTAATGAAATTAACATATCGAAATTCAAAATGAGTAACATCAGAGAAATATATTTTAACTACATGAATTGAAGTTAATGGTCGAAATGTCAGAGGAAAGACGTACATCTCATTATATTTTTCATTGATCACCATAAAAAGGGTTGATACTTCAATGGCTATTTTGTTGCATATGCATCTTTATTTCTTGGTTAACAAGTCAAATTTTGTTCCCTAGATTTCTAAAGAAGAGAGAGAAAAGAGACAAGCAGAATGTCTGTTCACTGAGTAAAATCCAAACCTAAATTGCTTACCTCAATGCAAAAAGAACTAATGCATGTTCATGGATTTATTTTAATAAATTTCCAACATAAACTGCAGTAACTACTGAAGAAAAAAATCCTGGAATCAAAATAAACAAACATAATAAGCTGCAGACTGCAAAACAAACAGATGATGTCTGACACAAGGCAAGCTAATAGGCACTAGTTAGCTGACTAGGACATGGCCCTAGACAGGAGGGTGTGGAGGTAAAAGATTAGGGTGGAAGGTTCGTAGGTAGTCGAGCGGTTCGCTTTGTCTTACTCAGTTCGCTAGCATTAGTGTTAGTATGATATCTTTTATTCATAGATGACTATTACTACCTAGAGTTTGATTGCATTCTTGGATTCGATTTTATTTCAACTTGCTGTTATTCCTACTTGTTGCAATTACCTTTTCTTTTCCAATCGTTCTCTAGCTGAGAGTCTATCGGAAACGGTTTCTCTTCCCTTCTAGGGGTAGGGGTAAGGTTGCGTACATCTTACCCTCCTCAGACCCCACTTGTGGGAAACTACTGGGTTTGTTGTTGTTGTTGTTGCATTTCTTTGAAAAGTGGAAAGCAACATTGTGATCCAACTACTGCTTTACATAAAGAAGAATATGAATGTATGGTAAGCATTCCCATTCCTTGGATCTGGGAGGTCACACTTTTTCATACTACTTTGGAAACTCCAAATTTTTAGGCATGATTTTTCAAGAATCACATTTCTTTGAATAACGCAAAGCAACATTGTGATCCAACGACTGCTTTACATAAAGAAGAATATCAATGTATGGTAAGAATTCCTGTAAAACATCAGAAAATGATATATGCAACAATGGTCTTTGATATTCATGTTACACAGATACACTTTCATAGAAAAGCAGATGAAATCCTTGGGGGTTGTTATTCAGCAGAATGGTTTACAGATAAACCAACCAAAACGGCCGCTCAGCCCATTCCTAGAAGAACTAGGTATAGGTAAGAGCAAAGACAAAATGGAGTTGATCATGAAAAATAACAATTCTTAGTTCATACCAGGTGTCCTTTCAAAGTTGATCATGAAATATGTAATGACTCCATATAGTAATGTCTGGATGAGGATGTATGGAATCTCGACTAACCCCTGTTTTCCAAAAGAGAAGAAGTTTATTGATATTAGTAATCAATCACACCATCTTTTTCTAAAAACAATTCAATGTGGTGTCTTATTGAGTAGTCCAGAAAATACTAACATACTATATTTGTTGCAACTCGAAGCAATTAAGATGCACTTAATGTGAATTGTGTGCTAACCTGAGCTACTGCATATGGTAGGGGAGAGTACATTCCAGCAGCTTTCTCCCTGTAGAAAACTGTTCTCTCAATAGCAACTACCGGCTGTACAGAAGAAGCATTATTGACTCCCAGGAACAAGCATGAAGAATAAAGTGCGCCCATAACAACGAACAAATTTTGAGTTGAGTCCCTGTGGAATCGTTTTTCATGGGTACCACCAGTTAATGGTTTAAGAAGTCGTCCAGTAAATTGATACCAATAAAGGATCAAATATTACTGAGATCAATTGCCATTATTCCAAATCTGGAAACTGAAAAACCTATTGGCTAAAACGGCATTTCCAACTTACACATAGTATTCAAAAGAGCAATCCATAACAAAGCAATATAGGGAAGAAACATATAAAGATGACAAGTGAAACTAATATAGCTTATTCATTCAGATTCACCTACTCAAAATGTAAGTTTTTATCACCTCAGTTCCACAACCCACCTTAACTGAATGATGCATCTAGTACAAAATAATTTAAACCATCATGCCTTGATCGCACCACTTAAACATTTTTTTAGGAGCGCATTTGTGTATGTATTTGGTTATAGCTAACTTGTGTTTTCGAAAGAGGGAGGAGCATTGGGTCACCTTCCAAAGTACGTGGCCAAGACCCAGATTAGAAGGGGTGATAGAGGTCTGCTCGGAATGCAAGGTTATTCCGAGCGAGAACATTGTGACCCATCATAGACTCTTGGTTATGGACTTACATATTAAGAGGAGGAGGAATAAGAGGGCGGCGTATGGCCAACCAAATATCAAGTGGGGAGCCTTGACTAAGGATATATCCCTACAGTTGGGGGAGAAGTTGCAGGCAATGAGGGCCTGGAGGAGTAGTGGCGATGCGAGTAATATGTGGATCTCGATAGCGAATTGCATTCGGAAAGCCGTTAGAGAGGTCTTAGAGGTCTTGAAGGGTTACCGTAATGAATACAAAGGAGGCTGGTGGTGGAATGGACAAGTCCAAGGAAAAGCGGAAGCCAAGAAGTCGGCGTATTTGAAGCTAGTGGAGAGAAAAGATGAGGAGGAGAGGAGTACAAACAAGGAAGAGTATAAGAAGACTAAGAAGGAGGCGAAGTTAGCCGTTACGGAGGCTAAGAGTGCATCGTTTGGACGTTTGTATGAAGAACTTGGGGCCAAAGGCGGGGACAAGAAGTTGTACAGGCTAGCCAAGGTGAGGGAGAGTAAGGCCCGTGACCTAGACCAATTGAAGTGCATCAAAGCCGAGGATGGCAATGCATTTGGTGAATGATGCACTTATTAGACGAATATGGTAGTTGTACTTTCATGGACTCTTGAACGAAGAGGGGATAGGGAAATTGTGCTGGGACTTGGAGCACTCCGAGGAGTCGCCGAGATTTTGAGTTTGCAGGCGTATTAAGGATGAAGAGGTTGTGAGGGCTATGCACAAGATGAGTAGGTGTAGAGAAATCGGGCCAGACGAGATCCCTATGGAATTTTGGAAGAACGCGGACATAGCAGGTTTAGAATGGCTTACTAAATTGTTTAATGTTATTTTAAGATGAAGAAGATAACCGAAGGATGGAGGTGGAGTACGATAGTTTCGATGTAAAAGAATAATGGGAATATCTAAAATTACAACAACTATAAGGGCATCTAGTTGCTAAGTCACAACATGAAAGTTTGGGAGATGATGGTGGAAGTTAGGGTAAGGAGAAGTGTGTCTATTTTCGAGAATCAATTCGGATTCATGCCGGGGGGATCGACTACTGAAGCCATTCACCTTATTAGGAGAATGATGGAGCAGTATAGAGAAAGGGAAAAGGGGCTTGCACATAATGTTCATTGACCTAGAGAAAGCTTATGACAAAGTCCCTGACAAAGTCCCGAGGGAGATTCTCCGGAGATGTTTGGAGGTTAAGGTGTGCCTTCAACTTATATTAAGGTGATCTAGGATATGTATGATGGCGTTAAGACCCGGGTTAGCACGGTGGGAGGAGACTCAAAACACTTCCCAGTCGTGATGGGATTGCATTAGGGATTTGCGCTTAACCCGTTTTTATTTGCTCTAACGATGGATGTTTTGACGCGGCACATCCAAGGGAGGTGCCATAGTGCATGTTATTTGAGGAAGACATAGTACTAATTGATGAGACGCGAGGCGGTGTTAATGCGAGGCTGGAGATTTGGAGACAAACCTTGGAATCAAAAAGTTTTAAGTTGAGTAGGACTAAAACAGAGTACTTGAAATGCAAGTTCAATGACGTGACTCATGATGCGGGCGTGGAAGTGAAGCTGGATTCGCAAGTCATCCTCAAGGGAGTTTCAAGTACCTCAGATCTATAATCCAAGGTAATGGAGAAATTGATGAGAATATCACACATCGAATTGGAGCGGGTGGATGAAATGGAGGGTTTTATGTGATAAGAAAGTGCCACCTAGACTTAAAGGTAAAGTTTTATAAAGTGGTGGTTAGACCGACTATGTTGTATGGGGTGGGGTGTTGGCTTGTCAAAAACACTCATGTTCAGAAGATGAAAGTAGCAGAAATGAGGATGCTGAGATTGATGTGTGCCCATACTAGAAGTGATAAGATTAGGAATGAAGATATTCGAGACAAGCTGGGAGTGACCCCCGTGGAGGACAAGATGCGGGAAGCAAGGCTGAGGTGGTATAGGTATGTAAAGAGGAGGTGCAAAGATGCCCCAATGAGAAGGTGTGAGAGGTTTACCATGGTGGGGCTAAGGAGAGGTAGGGGTAGGCTCAAGAAGTATTGGGGAGAGTTAATTAAGCACGACATGGGGCAACTTCAGCTTATTGAGAACATGACTCTTGATAGGAGGGTGTGGAGGTTTGGAATTAGGGTAGAAGGTTAGTAGATATGCATGCATGTCTCCTTTCATGCCGGTAGCACTAGTAATAGCCTCGTATTTTCGTATCTTCTTATCCGCAAATTTCTTTTACTATACGTTGTTTCCTTCACTTCAATTATTCTATCACCTTATCACACTTCCTTGCTATTGTTACTGCTGATTGTTTCTACTCTTTTTCATTTTTTCTTGAGTCGGGATCTATCAGAAATATC
>AWOL01S0120199.1:0-18270 GCA_000715115.1 Nicotiana otophora
GGTTGAGGGTTATTCCTTTAGAGTTCATAGTTACAGAGTGGTACGCTCGGGCCGAGTATGGTATCGGGTGCCGGCCATGTCCCTTCAGGTTTGAGGCGTGACACCCCGGTCCTGACTTGACCATGGCTCTAACAGTCCCCGATTCTCGTAACACTTTCAGTGTCTTGTCATGTATTATTCCCCCCTCCCAATGTTCGGATGCTAAGCATGAGAATTCAAACACTAGAGATCTTTCATTCACCGATGATGTTCTTTTCATAGCAAGATTTTATGTTGCTTCCTCATTAATGGAAACAACTTGTGGATAGGTAAACAATTTGTTACCGGAGGCCGATGAGACTCTTGGGAGACGAGTTATACTATCGTGCCAAAGAGTTTCTAACCATCCATATGTTGCTTGCCATATGAGTCGATCCACACCGAGCTTTTGGTAAGTTTACCGATGATCCTTCCTCCGTAGTATGCTTTACATTGCTGCCTCGTTAAAAACCTTGCTAGAAAAACCCGATTGGTACAAAAATTGGTCGAAGGGAAAAAGAGTGCAGCACATACTTTCAGTATTAGCAAGGATATTCAACAATAATACATTTTGAGGTGAGTCACGTTCATATTTCTTGGCATTTTATCTCCATCTTGATTTTCCAACTCGTATGAACCTTTACCGGTTATAGCTAAAACCCGGTATCGTCTTTCCCATGTTGATCCCAGCTTCCCGATGTTGACCTATCGGGTAATATGAGTGACTTTCCATAGAACCAAGTCCCCTACTTTGAAATATCGTAGATTTGCCCTGTGATCACAATACCTTTCCATCCTTTGGTTTTGCGCCACCATCCTCACATATGCCAGATTTCGGTGCTCTTCAAGCAAATCTAGCATGACTAGCAATGCTTACTTGTTTTCTTCTTCATTTGCTTGGGAAAACCTCAGGGTTGGTTCCCCCACTTCTACCGGTATTAAAGCTTCTGATTCGTACACGAGCAAAAAGGTAGTCTCTCCCGTGCTTGACTTTGTTGTGGTCCGATAAGCCCATAGAAGACACGGTAGCTCATCCGGCCGCTTGCCTTTAGCATCTTCTAACTTATTTTTAATATTTTGGATAATTGCCTTGTTGGTTGACTCATCATGTCCATTAGCACCCGGGTAATATGGATAACACGCAATTCGCTTGATCTTTAATTCTTCCAAAACCTTTGTGACTTTAGAACCTACAAACTTTGGCCCATTGTCACAATCGATCTCCTTTGGTATTCCGAACCGATAAATTATGTGGTCCCATATGAAGTCAACCACTTCACATTCTTCGATCTTTTGGTAAGGGTCTGCTTCAACCCATTTAGTAAAATAATTAGTTAAAACCAAAAGAAATCATACCTTCCCGGGCCCTTGTGGTAAGGGACTGACTATGTCCCTCCCCCATTTCATGAACGATCATGGTGACACTACCGAATACAGAAGTTCCGCTTGTTGGTGCACTAATTATGCATGGCGTTGACACTTGTTGCATTTTTGTACGAATGTCTTCGCATCCTGTTCCATCTGGGGCCAATAGTAGCCGGCCCTGAATATCTTGAGAACGGACGAGTCCGCACCGGAATGTCTTCGCATTCTTCTCGCGATCGCATAGAAGAATTTTTGCTATCACATGACTGACTTTGGAAGATTATTTCATGCAATAGATAAGAAATTTGGAGGTGATCCAAAATGAAAGTTGTAGTTATTTGTGTCTAGTTATCAGAAAAGCAAACCATTTGTCATTTGTTTGTTTGTAAAAAAAAAGTTATGGCTATTATACTACAGACTGTCTGGAAAGAGTTTAGGAAGGTAATGGAGTTTGTTCATCGCAATCGCGGGGAAAAGGCAGCGATCGCAAAGGGTAAAAACTGTGCATTACATTTTTGGAATCGTGATTGCGAGGTTTGTGACCGCGATCACAAAGAAGGACGATTTGCAGTGCATTAACACTTTCAATTTCGGGATTTTGAGTTTATTTTGTCAACTGTTTGAGTTCTTGGAGCACAAGTAAGGCGATTGTGGAGGAGATAAACACCCAAATCATGTGGGTAAGTAATTTTATCTTTCTTTTGATTATATATTTTGTTTTTAAATGGATTATTATACCTAAATCAGGGATTTGAAGAAAAGAAACTGGGGTTTTTTTACTTGAATTTAAGAGAATGAATTTTGGGGTTTTGAACATGAAATTGAGGTCAGATTTGGATGAAACTTATATGGTTAGACTCGTATTCGAATGAGTTATCAGAATTTATGAGTTTTGTTGGGTTTCGATATGCGGGTCGTGGTTGCCTTTTTGGTTTACTTTGAGTATTTGATTAAAGATTCGACCTTTATCGTTTGGGTTTGCTCCCTTTGGCATTATTTGATGTTTCGAGTTGCTTTTGGCTAGTTTCAAGCTGTTCTGAGGTTGATTTGAACAGGATGGAATTTCTAGAATATTATTTGGCTTGCTCGGTATTGTATTGTGCTTGTTCGAGGTAAGTAATATTTTGAAACTTGGAATAGAGGGTAATTATCCCTAGGAACCATGTTATTTGAGATGTGTTGAGGTGACACACATACTAGGTGATGGGCGTGCGGGCGTGGACCGGGGTAATCATGATTCAAGTTGACCAAACTTGTTCTGTTATGATATCCTGTTATATCTGTGTTTCCCCATACTTGTTTGATTACCTAAGTTGTGTTTCATGTTAGAAATTATGTTTAGGCTTTGCACTTATTCGGTTGAGACTTGATAAGTCTATTTCTATTATTTTGAGTTATCTGATTTAACTATAATTATACACTCAGTCATTGTTCATCATTCATTGTTACATTGCATGTTATTATTGTTTTTCCACATTTGGAGTTATTGGGCTGAGTGGTATGAGATAGTGAGCCCTTGAGACTTGAGAGGTTAATGATTGAGATAGGTTTTAGAGTCGCGTTGAGTGTTTTTTGGGGATCAAATTGCACTCCGTAGTAGGCTATATTGGCTGTATTATTATTGTGGATCGGGTTGTACGTTGTAGCATGCCTTATTGGCTTTATTATTATGGTAGATCGGGTTGCACGCTGTAGTAGGACATATTAGCTTTTTATTAGCACTTGGGCAGGATCCGCCCCTCCGAAGTTTGATATACCAGTAGTGAGCGAAGGCATAGTGATATATATACACGTGCTTTGGTGAGAGGCATTGATGCTTAGCACCCGTACAATGCTGAATAATTTTGTGTGTGTGATGAATTAAGCATCTGAGATAGACAACATGAGTATGTCGAGGGTGAGAGTACCTAGGAATATCACCATGAAATCATTTATTGGACATGCATACTTAACATGTAGGCATAGAGATGCATTTTCTTCATGGTAGCCGGTAATGTGACATTGATGATTTGACATTAATATTTGACATGTAGCCATAGATATGTATATTCCTCATGCTAGATGGTATATGATAATTGATGACTTGACATGTATATTGACATGTATGCATAAAGATGTACTTACCTCATGCTAATTGATAAACATAAATTCTTGTATGGTGTTGTGATGGTATGTGTTATGTATAGGCTTGGTGGATCTTTGGGATGATTATCTACTCATTTCAGGAGGATTGGGATTGATTTGGAGGCCACTTATAGGCCTATCGAGATTGTGTATTCTTTATCGGGTCAAATTTATTTACTTAACACAGCTATTGTTGAGGGGTGTGTCATCAGTTAGAGTTGATCTTATTTGTGTTTTGAGATGTTCCGTGTATAGCTCTTCTATGTTGCAATGAGTTGTGAGACTGCTGACTATTTACACACTTGATGCTGTTCTATTGGACCTTGTAGTGAAATACGAGTGGGATGCTTCTTAGTGTGTTGAATGATAGATTGCGCCTTGGTTATGGTCTTCCTATAGGTGGTATATTGTGCTATTCGTTTCTCCATAGTTATGGTCATGCACTTCACGAGTTTGCTGTCGATGTGCATATGGTTATTAATTTTGAGCATCATGGCTCGAGGTATTCCATGTGGGCCGGTGTTCGGATTTGGTCACGCATCGCAGCGGAGTTGTGTTAGAACATGATCCTTGTGTTTAATTCGTGCATTTATTTCTTCTATGTGAGATGGGTTCATGGCATTGCGCTTTGTGCTGATATCTATCGAGCTTGAGGGACGGTTCTCTCATTTGGTTCTTCTTCCATCTTTGGTTGCATTCGAGTTGTGTTTGTTTGATGCACAGGTTGCACGGTATATGGCTCGAGGTAGTTCTGGTGACATGCCGGTCGAGCTGATTGAACTGTATGAGATGAAATTATTGGACCTGGAATGAGCGCCATCGTATTTGATTAAGGTATGCTTGGAAGAGTAAGAGTCATTAGTCAGTTCAGAATTTGGCTATGGTTCTTGGTGGGCAAAAGAGCTCCACGACTTATTGAACTGATAGGTGGTTATGAATTTCTACGTATTTATTTAGTCATCGGCGGTGTACGAAGGTTTAGAACAATGTTTTATTTGATATGAGGTTTGTTACCGGTACCAGGCTTGTTATTGAGCCGCTATTATGGTCGGAAGCTAATTGCTATGAGTATCTCAGTTATGTGGCATACCATGTGATTACATCTTGGGTTATGGTAATGACTTGATTTTGCTTTTTAGACTTATACAGTACATAGATGGAGAATCGAGTCTTGCAATGGATTCCGGATATTGGAGATTTGATTCTAAGGTTTATGGGCTAAGGTTGAAGTAAGGATCTTTAGTAGGTTGTGTTGCCAGGCTTATATTGATTGGGGTGATGTGGGATCACCCGCAAGTATGTGCATGGTGAGTTTATAAAGTGATTTGATAGCTTTGGAATGACTCTTGGCACGTTCGAGTATGAACATATATTTAAGTGGGGGAGGATGTAACGACTCGACAAGTTGTTTTGAGCATTTGTATCTCGTTTGGTTGTTTTAGGTCTTGAATAGCTTCATATGGTGTATTATGACTTGCGTATATCATCGGTTTTGGTTTTCGAGTGATTCCAAATTGATTTAGAAGAATGATTCTTAACTAGGAAGCTTTAAGTTGGAAGAATTGACCAAGTTTGACTTATGTGTATTTGACCTCGAGTATTGATAGTTCAGTTTGGCCCAAATGGTCATTTTAGACTTGGACGTATGCCAAGTTTTGCATTTGGATGTTTCTAGAAGCTTTCGACACTATTTGGTGAAAGTTGGCAATTTGAAGGTTTGGAAAGTTCATAGATTTGACCGCGAGTTGACTTTGATTTTATCGGGTTCGGATTGCTGTTTCAAAAGTTGGAATATGTTTGTTTTGTCATTTGGTACTTGTGTGCAAATTTTAGTTGGATTCCAGATTTGTTAGGCTTGAATCGGACGCTTGATTCGAAGTTTGCAGTTTATGAACTTAAAAGATTGATCTTGATCGACGATTCGTGATTTTGTTGTTATTATGTGTGATTTGAGTCCTCGAACAAGTCTGTATTATGGTTTGGGACTTGTAAGTATGTTCGGACGAGGTACCGAGGGGCTCTGGTGAGTTTCGGGGTGATTTCAGACCATTTCTAGGCCTGTTTTAGTTGCTGGTTTTTGGTTATAGGGGTGTGAATTGCATTCGCGGATCTTGGGGTCGTGTTCGCGAAGAGCGAATTGCTGTTTGGGCCTTGTGAATCACGATCGCAGAAGCCTTTCTCGCGATCGCGTAGAAGAATTTCTGCTTTCACAAGGCTGACTTTGGAAGATAATATCTTGCTATGTATAAGAAATTTCGAGGTGATGTAAAAATAAAAGTTGTAGCACTTTGTTTCTAGTTTACAGAAAATCAAACCCTTTTTTATCTAGAGTTTTGTACAAAATATTGTGTCCATTATACTATAGGATGTCTAGAAAGAGTTTAGAAAGGTAAGGGAGTTTGTTCATCGCGATCGCGGGGAAAGGGTTGCGATTGCGAAAGGGTAAAAACTGTGCTATAAATTTTTAGAGTCGTGATAGCGAGGTTTGTGACCGCGGTCGCGAAGAAGAACGACTTGCAATGCATTAAAACATCCATTTTTGAAATTTTGAGCTTATTTTGTCCACTTTTGGAGTTTCTAGAGCACAAGTAAGGCAATTTTGGAGGAAATAAACACCCAAATCATGAGGGTAAGTAATTTTATCTTTGTTTTGATTATGTATTTTGTTTTTCCATGGATTATTATACCTAAATTAAGGATTTGAAGAGAGGAAATTGAGAGTTTTTGACTTGAACTGAAGAGAATGAATTATGGGGTTTTTAACTTGAAATTGAGCTCGGATTTGGATGAAACCTATATGGTTAGACTCGTATTCGAATGGGTTGTCAGAATTTGTGAGTTTTGTTCGGTTTCGATGTGCAGCCCCGAGTTGAATTTATGGTTGGCTTTGAGTATTTGATTAAAGATTCGGCCTTTATCGTTTAGGTTTGCTCCCTTTGGTATTATTTGACGTTTTGAGTTTCTTTTGGCTAGTTTCGAGCCATGAGGAGGTTGATTTAAGCGGGATGGTGCTTCTAGAGTAATATTTGGCTTGCCCAGTATTTGATTTGGCTTGTTCGAGGTAAGTAACATTTCAATACTTGGAATTGAGGGTAATTATCCCCGGGAACCATGTTATTTTTTATGTGTTGAGGTGACACAGATGCTAGGTGACGGGCGTGTGTGTGTGCACCAGGGTAATCATGATTCAAGTTGACTTTTAGACTAGTACCATACTTGTTCTGCTATCATATCCTATTATTTCCGTGTTTTCCCCTACTTGTTTGATTACCTGAGTTGTGATTCATGCTATAAATCATGTTTAGGCTATGTACTTATTCGGTTGAGACCTAATGAGGTTGATTATGTTATTTTGAGTTATCTGATTTAACTGTAATTTTCACTCAGTTATGGTTCTTTATTTTCATATCATATCTCAGTCGCCATTCATCATTCATTGTTACATCGCATGTTATTATTGTTTTTCCACATGTGGAGTTATTGGGCTGAGTGGTATGAGATTGTGAGTCCTTGAGACTTGAGAAGTTGATGACTGAGATAGGTTGTAGAGCTGTGTTGATTGTTGTTTGGGAATCGGGCTGCACGCCGCAGCATGCCATATTGGCTTTATTATTAGGGTAGATTGGGTTGTACGCCGCAGTAGGCCATATTGGCTTTTGATTAGCGCTTGGGCAGGATCTGCCCCTCAGGAGTTTTACATACCAGCAGTGAGCGAAGGCACAATGATATACATACACGTGCTTTGGTGAGGGGCATTGATGCCAAGCACCCGTTAGTGCTAAGTGATTGTGTGGGTGTGTGATGACGTGAGCATTTGATACAGATAGAGTGAGTATGTTGAGGGTGGGAGTACCTGGAGATATCACCGTGAAATCATTCATTGGACATGCATACATAATATGTAGACATAGAGATGCATTTTCTTCATGTTAGACGGTAATGTGACACTGATGATTAACATGTATATTTTACATGTAGGCATAAAGATGTATATTCCTCATGCTAGATGGCATATGATAATGGATGACTTGACATGTAGGCATAGAGATGTACTTTCCTCATGCTAATTGGTAAACGAAAATTCTTGTGTGGTGTTGTGAATTGGGAATACAATTCTTTTGATAAACTCATGTTTAGTAGATTTTCAGAGGTAAGATTTGGACTTGACTGTTATACTTGAAAAGCATGCCTAATTTCCAGTAACTGTGAACAAGCTGAGTATATGTCTATTGAGTTGATTACCTTTACGATTCTCATTATATTATTACGAGTTATTATTGGCTATTGGTGTTGGACACTAAACTTCTTCCAAGCTTGTCACTGCTTTCAACCTGAGGTTAGCTTTGTTACTTATTAAGTACATGGGGTCGGTTGTACTCATACTACACTTCTGCACCTTGCGTACTGATCATGGAGCTGATGTTGCAGTGTATGGCGGGAGCTGACATTGAAGATGTACCTGTATTCTGGTTATAACTGCCACGTGTTCTTGGTAACTTTAGATTTGCAAATCATTTTATGTATACCGATGATGTATTTATTTCGTACTAGCTTTGTAGATTCTAAGTGCTAGAAGCCCATGACTTGTACTACCAATCCTTGAGAGTTTGTTTAGAAATTAAGTTTTTCTGCAGCTCCGCACCTGCGGCCCTAACCTCACAGGTGCGTTTACACCATAAGACAGCAGCCCTCAGCCCTTCATCCAACTCCCAACTCGATCCGTTTAATATCCGGATTCCACCCGAGGCCCTCGGGACCTCAACTAATTATACCAACACGTCCCAAAATACATTACGAACTCAGTCGAGCCTTCAAATCACATCAAATAATATCGAAACTACGAATCATCTTCCAATTCAAACCTAATAAACTTTGAAGTTTCAAACCGAAACCTATCAAATCACGCCCGATTGACCTCAAATTTTGCACACAAGTCCTAATTGACATTACGGACCTACTCCAACTTTCGGAATCAAAATCCGACCCCGATATCAAAAAGTTCACTCCCGGTGAAACTTTTTAAAATAATCCAAATTTTCAACTTTCGCCCAAAATGACCTACGGACCTCCAAATCCACATCCGGACGCGCTCCCAATACCAGAATCACCATACAGAGCTATTCCTAGACTCAGAATCCCAAACAGACGTCGATATCATTGAAGTGCACTTCAACTCAACAACAACAACAACAACAACAACCCAGTATAATTCCACTAGTGGGGTCTGGGGAGGGTAGTGTGTACGCAGACCTTACCCCTACCCTGGGGTAGAGAGGCTGTTTCCAAATGACCCTCGGCATCCTTCCCTCCAAGAACTCCCCACCTTGCTCTTGGGGTGACTCGAACTCACAACCTCTTGGTTGGAAGTGGAGGGTGCTTACCATCAGAGCAACCCACCTTGTCTAAAATGCCAAGGTGGGGAGTTCAACTCAAATTTATTAAATTCTTCCAAAATGCCAACCTTCCACAATAGGCGCTGAAAATACTCCCGGGTCATCCAAAACCCAATCCGGACATACTCCTAAGTCCAAAATCATCATACGAACCTGTTGGAACCTTCAAATCCCGATTCTGAGGTTGTCTACTCAAAAATCACACTTTAGTCCATTTCTCCAACTTAAGGCTTCCGAAATTAGAATTTTCTTTCCAAATCAACTCCGAACTTCCCCAAATTAAATTCCGACCATGCGTACAAGTAATAATACCTGAAGTGAAGGTGCTCAGGGCCTTAACCCGCTGAACGATGCGCTAGAGATCAAAACGACCGGTCGTATCGTTACAAATACCCCTCCAAATTGTGGTTGTAAATTGAAAAAAGTAAATTGCATGGGGAAGAATAATTTTTGTGATAACTTTTTGGCTCATTTTATGACTCTTTGGCCACTAGTTGGAATGATATTGCTCTAATTGTTCTTCTTAAGAAGTAAAATTGATCTTTCTTGATTAGTTCATGTGCCATGTGTGTTAGTTTTTGTTAAAAATAATTCTTTTGTTTACTTTTATCATCTAGAACTTGCCTGCACTACAACATTATGCATATATAGCTACAAAGTATATCGTAGCTAAATACAAAAACTTCCGTGGCTAAACACTTTAGCTATAATATTTTGTCTCGTAGCACGCGTAGCAAAATGTAGCGTAACTAAAAGTTAGCTACAAATTTTAACGTTTCATGGCTAAGAATTAATACATATTGCTACAAGAAAATTTATGACGTGGCTATATTGATAAAACTATTGCCACAAAAAAGTTATGTTTGTAGCTAATGAGTTTATTCTTTTGCTTAAAAAAAATAACTTTGTAGCAATCTTTTATACTAGCCACAAAGGGATATATTGTGGCAAAAGATGTAATGTGTTTTGCCACAAAATATTTAATATGTAGCCGTGCTCGCATATTAGCCACGGAGTGTAGTATTTATGTTTAGCTACGAATTCAAAATTTTGTAGCTATAAATCATTACCAATATCCATGATTAAATTTTTATATATATTTTATTCAGACTAGATTTTCTATTATATTTTAATTAGTGATAAAAAATTAATTTATTAGTGACAATAAATGTTTCCATCGCAAATGTGTTGCTATTTTTTTACCTCACTAAATATTTTAAATTTCTTTTAATATTCCATATCCATACATAGTTTGTTTTATTAAAACTAGAAACATAATAAGCTCTAGATATCACTTATTTCATACAAAGTAACATGAATAATTCGAAAAGTTAATTCTAAAATATACAATTATATATCTAAAGTTGATGCATCCTCAATATACAACTATTCTACAAGAGACACAATAAAATCTGAAGAAAACAAACTAGCTAATGGGAGGCTAGACAATAAGATGAACTCAAATTTAAAATTTTTATCAAATTAAATAATACAAACTATGTACATTGGGTTAGATATTTTATCTTTAATCTATAAATTCTAGGGAGTTCCACATCAAAAAAGAAATCATTCTAAGTAATTGATCATGTGATTGAAAATGTCGCCACTCGATCCCTAATCTTCTTGCATTCAAGAATTAAAATGCACCCTGCAAATTCAAAAGAAACAACAATTAGCACAAGAAAGATGAGCAAACCCAAGGAAAATTATAATACAAAGATCAAGTTTAATTTATAAAAATGGTACTAATAGAATTTCAAGAAGAAAAAAATTATGTCTTGATATTCTTTTACAAGAATTTTTAACAAATAATAAAAGAGAAAAACACAAAGCAACAACACAAGTAAATGAACCTGTACACCTTTTAAAGAATTTCTTAAGGAATCTTCATCCCAACATTATAGCTTTATTATTTTCAAGTTCCCGCGTAATATTTATAACAAATAAGATACAATATTTATCAAATTGTTGGGATAACCTGCAAAATTTAACTCAAAAATTTAAGTCAAATAAATATAATGTGATTTAAAAACCTTAAAATATAGAGATATGAATATAACTCGGAATAGAGAAGGCATCAATTTAAATAGTAGAAGAAATGGGAAAGCGGGAGAAGGGGGTGGCGGCTGAGAGGGGAAGGATATGAAGTTAGGTTTTGGTTTGTCTTTGGTATTGCTTTACTTTTTCTTATATACTACTATTGTTGCTTCTTTTTGTTTTTACTTCTTACTCAAATCAAAATACAAAGTGTACTACTTTTCCGGTGATGTAGGCAAATCTATAAATGCAAATAAATTAAATAACAAAACAAATGTGTAAGAAAATTACCTACGCAAAAAAAATATAGAATTTACATTAAGGAAAATAGAAAAAAACAACTATTTGCATAAAAAAATAATCTTTACAATTTTTTCTGTCCTATGTGATTTTTTTAGATTTGTTATATCATCATATTTCAATTATATTAGCTTCTTAATTTTTAGTTTTTTAATTATATTAATGATAATTATTAAATTATTAAAATAATATTAGACCATTAAATCAATAACTTTTAAACTTATTTAAATTGAATATAATTAGTGGTCAACGTAGAAACATACAAATACAAGCATATAGCTTTTAAAATCTGCTGTGTTCATATATTAAAATTTAATTAAATATTATTGCATACTTATTTGATTATATTTGAAACTCACAAGTAATTATTGAATTACAATATACTAGTTAGTTTTGTTTTTCACTCTTATATCAATGATATTGAATTCTTTACCTTTTTCAAATAAAATTAATAATATCAAAATTATGTAATAAAATATAAAATACTAGTCACAAGAGAGACATGATCCCCTTCCGAATCATATTAAATTCTCAATTCTTAGATTTGATGTATAATTTGATTTATGATCATCAATAAGTTATTAAAATAGTAAATGACCATATCATTATAAAGTAATTTATTGTCTAGATTAAATATATATAATTTACTATACAATTTAAGTGGTACAAGCTTATAGTCATTTAAATTCTACTATATAATTAGTTATTCACACATTAATTAGATATAATTCCATTACTTTTTAATTATATTTGAAGCTTACAAGTAATACTTTATTTGTTTTTAATTGTGAGACACTAGTTAAAATTAAAAGTATTAAAATTATGTAAGTATTACAAAATATAAAATAATCGTCATAAGAGAGGTCTTCCCTTTCAAATCATATTATAATCTCAATTTTTAGATTTAGTATATAATTTAATTTATGATAATTAATAAGTTATTGAGATAGTAATGGACCATATCATTATAATCTATTATTGTATAGATTAATATAAATAATTTTCTATAGAATGTAAGTGTTACAACATTATGGTTGTTTAAATTCTACTATATAATTGATTATTTCATCATTAGTTAGATATACTTTCATTATTTTTATTTATAATTGGAAATTATAAAATACACTTATTTAATAAGAAATATAATATAATTACTTTTCCAATGAACTTAGATATTAACTATATTAAATTAGTAATTCTAAATGTATCTAGATATATGAAAATTATATAAAAATTTACATGAACAATAATGTTAGTGATAGATAATTAAATATTATGTTCTATCTATGTAATTGTTAAGCTAATTATTTTTGTTGTGTGGGTAATTTGAAGAAAAAATATTCATTTAGCTATACGATTTTGTTTTAAGTAATTTTATGTAGCTAAAAGATTACTATTGCTATAGGAAGTTTTAACTTGTAGCAAAAAATAGTAATTAGATGCGGAATTTTATCTCAAAAATACATTCGTGGCTATATCATCTTATTATGCAAATAACGGTAGCTATTAAACCAATTGTTACCACGGTAATTTAGTGCTTGAAGCAAAACAATATTGGTTTAGCTATAATATTTTATTTTAGATAACTTGTTGTGGCTAAAAGGTTACTATTGCTATGATAAGTTTTAACTCATAGTTAGAATTAATATTAGCTACAAAATTATGTTATAGCAATAACTCCATGGCTATATCATTTAACTATTGCCACAAGGTTTTGATAACTTGAAGCAAAAATACGTATTTAGCAACTACTTTTTGCTTCAAATAATTTATTATGGCTAAAAGATTACTATTGCTACAGTACTTTTATCATGTGGTAAACAATTATGATTAGCTATAAAATTTTGTAGCAATAAATTTGTAGCTATTTAGGTAATTATTGCTACGATTGTTAGCAATTATAGAAAAAATGAGGAATTAGCTTTGCCAATTTAATTTTTGTGGCTAAGAAATTTTATAAATTTGTAAATAGCCATGGAATTTGAATTTTTGTGGTTATTGTTAGGTACTAGCCACAATTTTTAAATCTATAGCTAAGATTTCGTAACTATATATGCATAATATTTTAGTGCCGGTTGGTCTTTCAATGCTAATGTTAATTATGTTTGGTTGGAGGGATGACCTTAGGCATTATTTGTTATCTTTGAAAAAGCCTCTTTAGCCTTTCGAGCCTACCATTGCATAAATATTATCACTAGTTAATCCCATTTGAGCCTTTAACCTTTTCTTTAGCTACCTTATTACAAACCTTTACCCTTTTGTGAAATAATTTTCTGTTTTGAACTCGTCCCTCCTTGAATGTTAAGAATGAGGCTAAAAGCCTAAGTTGGGGGTGTTGGTATTAATTGGAAAATGATGAAGATATACATTGTGTTTAGAAACATATACCTCAAAGTTGTTTATATGAAGATGCTCAAGCTCCAAAAAAAAATAGTTATATGAAAAAAAGACGGAGTCTTGAGAAAATTAGAGAGGTACTTTAAGATGGTTCTATGTTGGTAACTAGATATCAATAAGGGCTATGTGGTTTAAAAAGAAGCAAAGTGCAAAAAGAAAGACAAATGTGAGTAGTGTTCAAGGAGGGTGTAGTCACTTGTATCCCAAATGCTTATCCTACCCTTCCCTAAGCCTACATTAAAAGCTTAAAAAGTCCTTATAGGATCTCCAACCGAATATTCTTGAATAGGAGGAGAATTAAACTAAGGGCAAGCTTATGGCATGATATTTTGTAACACTTGAAATTCTTTGTTGAGAGTGAGTTTCTTTGTGCATTTTCTCCTTGTGTTGTTATTGTAAATATGGTGATTTTGGGACTTTCTTTCTTGTGAGGGCACATGGATTATGATGGATTGGTGACATTGATAGATTCCGAATTGAGTAAATTGAGCATATGTAGTAGACCAGTGCTTATGAATCACTTCTTGAAGCTTGGTTGTTTTCACTTGATTATATTGAAACTCCATTGCATTCTTGAAATTGTTTTAAATGAGGGAGTTCTTTGGTTGAAATTCACATGCTTGAGCCTAATTATTTGTACCAACCAAAACCATAAGTGTTGTGCTTAATTGGAAATATGATTTGAAGATGAGAGAGATGCTAATTGAGATTTAAATGATAGAGCCTCATTGAGTATTTGATTTTGATTTGCTTGAGGACAAGCAAAAGCTTTAAATTGGGAGTGTTGATGAGTGGTAATTTTACTATTTATTTTAGTCTCTTTTCTTTAGTTTTTGTGTCCTTTAATTAAAAAATGAGGTGATTTATGGTGTGCATTGCTAGGTATTCAGGTACAATGAGTCTTGAAGAGAATTGAAGTCAATTGAAGTGGAATTGAGCAAAAAAGAAGGAAAGAAGTGCAAAATTGCTTCGGTGAAACCGCATCTGCGGAAGGGTGCCCGCTTCTGTGGGCCCGCAACTGCGAGAAAAGGCCGCGTCTGCGGAATAGGAGAAATTGCACTGGAAGCGCACCTGCAACCAAGAACATGCTTCTGCAGAATAGCTTCTGCGGTTAATGTCCACATTTGCGAAGCCACTTCTGCGGCGACATGTCTGCTTCTGCGGAGTAGGCAATTCTCCACAAGTTTCGCATCTGCGAATGAAAATCCATTTTTACGGAGTCGCACCTGCGATGATTGTTTCTGCAGGTGCGGTCAACGGGCTTCAGCTCTGGACAGACTTGGCATTTCACATTTTCTCCATTCCAAACCCACAAATACACAACCAAGCTTATGGGAAACAGATCTTTTGGCCGATATCTGGACATCTTCGATATCTCTTGACTAGAGAAGACAAGTTTTGGAGTTAGGGTTCTTGCATACACACTTGGGTATTGAAGATTTGAAGCCTTTGATTAAGAATTTCTTACCCATTTGTGTTCATTCCTTCATTTCCTTGCTTTGTATTGTATATCTAAGTATGTAGTATTTTTTTCAATACTTGAATCTTGTTTTTGGGAATATTCATATTTAAAGTGTGGATTAAATATCTTGTTGTACTTATGTATTGAACGATTTTTATTTATTATTAAGTGAGTTATTATTTTTTTAATTATTCTTATTCTTTAATATTTCCAAAGGGATTAACTAACCCTAGGATTTGCCCCATTAACTTTGAATTAATTTTGGAAAAGATAATTTGGGGTTGAAATAGATTAATTAACAAGAACTTGAGGCGTTAACCCTCATTTTATAGATTCTACCTAGGGATAGGATTGAACTACTTATAGCCATATTCGGGTGCGCTTAATCTCGTAATTGTTTTAGGGATAATTCAATTAGGAAGTCTTATTAGTCTTCGGAAGAAGCTAATATAGAATTATTACCCGAGGCTAATTAACATAAACTCTCTCATATTTGTAAAATCGTGAAATACATTGGATCGTTACTTGAGTGTAATTTCCATTGCATCCATGCTTGTAGCCATTGATCATTTTACATGCTTTCTATGTTAGTTTATACTTTCGCAATTAGTTATAAATATTTTCTCAAAACCTTTCTAAGTGTTTCGCTTAGCATAATAAGTGATAATTCCCTTACACACCTTAATCGCCTATATATTGTTCTCTGTGGGATTCGACCCCGACTCATAGTTAGGTAAATTATATTACATGTGACCGTGTCCATTTATTTTTTAGTAGTGAATTTGGACGTCATCAAAATTGGCGCCGTTGCCGGGGAACAATTTGGCGTATTTAGATTGTTTGAGAAATAAGCATACGTGCTTTGGTCCAAACATGTTAATATTTGTGTAATTTTTTTCTTATCCTTGTCTATGTTTCTTGTTTTTCTTTTGTTTGTTTCTTGTTTTTTTTATTTTTGAAAAAATGGTATCGCATAATGAAAATTGGCGGGATGGTAGTGGTTTATACTTTGATGACCCTTGTCCTTATTGTGGAGGACCACACTCGTGGAGAATTTGTTTAAATTCTCTCAGGGATGGATTGCGCGCACAATCTCAAACCCATGAGTGGAGTATTTGTGATAAGTGTGGTAGTCAAAATGGCCACTAGGATAATTGTGCTTATTTTTCCTTCTCTTCCCCGAACCCACGCTATGATGATTCTTCTTTTTGTGATAACAAGTATAGGGATATAGAAGTGAAAGAAATTGAGCATGGTCAAAATGGAGAGTTCAAGCTCATGTTGGCCTACTTGAAGGAGGAAACAAAGAGCAAAATGCCCCGGAGGAGCTTTTGGAGAATAGTCTCCAAAATGATTTGATGCTTGAAAGGTTGAACTCACAAATGGGAGAAATGCTTGAAGCTTTAGAGGTCCAGAAGGACTCAGAAGTAAATGATAGTCAAGAACCTTTCTTAGAGGTTGAAGCCGAAAATCCTTCTTTGGCACTTGATCAAAACCAAGAAGAACTCTCAAATGCTCAAAATGAAAGGATGATGCTCATGTTAGAGGCCGTTCTTGAAAATGAGGAGAAGCACAACTTGGCACTCGAGGACTTGAAATAAGTTTTGACTCAAAATGATGAGAATATCCACACTTTGGAAGATCGAATGAATATATTGGTTGAGACTCGATATGCCCACCAACTTGAGAGTGTAGAAAGAGGTCAAGAAGAGTCCAACTTCGAGAAAGAAAGTGAGCTTTATTTTGAGGAATCAAGAATTGAACATTATCACGACCCAAAATCCAACTAGTCGTGATGGCATATAACCCATCCCGTTAGGTAAGCCAATTTTCAATAATCAATTTCAATAATAATTATTAAAGCAATTTATGTGAATAAAGATCTTGATCTTATACAATCCCCAAGAACTGGTAGTACAAATCATGAGCTTCTAAGAATAGAGTATACAAAGCGGAAATGAAATAAATACGTAGTCTGTTTGATTAATACATAAATGAGCTTTTATAAATCTAAGGCTACCCTGAACAAGAGGCAGACATAACAGGAACACAAGTACATCTTCAAATCCCGCAACCATTGAGCACAGCAACAACAACAGCCAATATTTGCACGAAATGTGCAGAAGTGTAGTATCAGTACAACCGACCCCATGTACTGAGTAAGTAACAAACCTAGCCGTAGATTGAAAGTAGTGAGGAGCTTCCACCAAGGTCGGGTCCAAAATCAATAGTCCACAACAATCCATAACAACATAAAGCAAATAATACCAGAAGTAACTCAGAAATGAAATGCTCAGTCACCTCATGATTTCAGAAATAATAGTTTTTCCTTTCAAGTACATCAGTAAAAATCCAAATCTTTTGCCAAAGTTACCAAAAATGTGAATAAGTTTGAAAATAGAAATTTTTCAAAAGTCCTTTCAATAATAAATAAAATATCTCATTTTCTTTCCAGATAAACAGTATAAAACAAATATATTACTATGCCCATCTGTCAACATGTGAGAAATCATAAATAATGTGATACCGTACAGCATGAGAAAAACACATCTCTATGCATATATGTCATGTGTGCATGTCAATGCAATGTATCTCAGAGATTATACTCATGTACTCACACTCTCAGAGTACTCAATCTCGTTGTCTCGTATTCTCTCTCACTATGCTCAGCACACTCAATCACTCAGCGCTATACAATACCTGCTGCGGCATGCAGCCCGATCCCTGTTTATATTCGACTGCGCTCACTGGGGGTGTACAGACTCATGAGGGGCTCCTACAGCCCAAGCGCTATAAGCACGGACAACTCACGTGCCATAATATAAATATCTGTATCCACACGGCCAATTCACATGCTGCACGGCCAACTCACGTGCAATAATAATATAAGGATCTGCACGGCCAACCCACGTGCTCCACGGTCAACTCACGTGCAATAATAATATAAGGATCTGCACGGCCAACTCACGTGTTGCACGGCCAACTCACGTGCAATAAGAATAATATATATAAAGCCAACATGGCCTACCGTGGCGTGCAGCCCAATCCCAAAAATATCCTCACAATCAGGCCCTCGGCCTCCCTCAGTTATCAATCTCTCCGGTCTCTCTTTCATGGGCTCACAATGTCATGCGAATAGCCCAAAATAATGATATGATGTATCAATAAATAACA
>AWOL01S0120207.1:0-10397 GCA_000715115.1 Nicotiana otophora
GTTGAACATGCTCATGAACTGGGCTAGAGTCTCCTGGAGGGCTGTCGCACCAATAAGAATCTCCGGTGTCTGCCCTCCAGCTGAAACTACTGGGGGCTCCTCTGTCGTAGCTCACGCAGGTGCTCTAGCTACACCANTGTACGAAAATATAGGGTGTAACACTAAGGCTCTGAGGGACATACTCTCTCAAAAACATGTCCGAGAACTGAATCCATATAAGTGAAGCTACCTCATCTGAACTACTCAACTCATAAGAACTCCACCACTGATATGTTGCTCCTCTAAGATGAAAGGTGGTAAAAGAAACCCCACTCATCTCTGCTATGCCCATAGTACGGAGAATACGATGACACTCCTCCAGAAAATCCTAAGCATCATATGTAGACAATCCATTAAAGGTAGGTGGGTGGTACTTCTTGTACCTCTCAAGTTTGAGCTGCTCCAGCTCAGAAGCGGCTGTCCTAATCTCGTGCTGAGTCGGAGCTACCGACAGCATAGGAATGAACTCTGGGGCCTTTTCAACATGGACCCTCTGCTCAAGAGTGTGGGCTGGGGGAGTCTG
Organism: Nicotiana otophora; assembly: GCA_000715115.1. Lineage (NCBI taxonomy): Eukaryota > Viridiplantae > Streptophyta > Magnoliopsida > Solanales > Solanaceae > Nicotiana > Nicotiana otophora. Next base: position 563 of record AWOL01S0120207.1, read on the forward strand.
TACCCCTCCCCTGGCCTGCGATCTGGCGGGAGCTAATGGAATCAATCCAGCCTGAGCTAAGGTGTTGAACATGCTCATGAACTGGGCTAGAGTCTCCTGGAGGGCTGTCGCACCAATAAGAATCTCTGGTGCCTTCCCTCCAGCTGAAACTACTGGGGGCTCCTCTGTCGTAGCTCACGCAGGTGCTCTAGCTACACCACATACGTGTCCTCTACCCCAGCCCCAACCTGGTCGTCAGATCTCTCGGTACGGGTCCTCACCATCTGTGAGAAAGAATAGAATAGAGAATTTTAGAATTTGATGCCAATAACTCACACGACAAGGAATCAAAAGAAGTATGATTGTTCCTAATAGTTCCATAGCCCCCGAAGATAAGTACAGATGTCTCTGTTCCGATCCGTGAGACTCTAATAAATCGGCATATGACTCATGACACCTATGAACCTAGAGCTCTGATACCAAATTGTCACGACCTAAATTTTCCCTCTGTGAATCGTCGTGACGGCACCTAGTCTCTACGACTAGGTAAGTCTAACACTTGCAAAAATAAAATGAAAAACTTGAAAATTAAAAACCAACAGTAACAGATATTTTAAATAAGCAATTGAGATGTCGCTCGGCAAATACAATGATCAACTCTCGAAATATACATAACACTCCCAAGACCTGGAACACCGTAAGTCACAAGCTTCTTCGAAGTTTTAGCTGTTCTACACCTCAATATCTATAGAAATAAGAGAAAAATGAACATAGGGGAGAGAGGGGAACTCTGAGGATCTGCGGGCACGGGCAGATGTACCTTGAAGTTCTCCAAAGAAACAACGCCAACTAAAACTAAGGACGATACTGGTAAGAGGAACCCGGATCTGAACATGAAAAACATGTGCAGGAAAGGTATATAACCTCAGTCGAGTAGTGACGAGGTCAGGTCAGGGCCCTACTAATATATAATAAATAAGCAGGAGAGTATAACAATATAATATGAGACTGGAATTTAAACAAAGAGAACATAGAAAAGTAGCAACGCAGAACACAAGGATAAACAATAGGGGTTCTCCTGAGATACCGTCTCTTAGTCCCAAAATAAAACTGCAAGAAGATCTCCCGGGATACCGCCTCGTAGTCTCAAAATTAAATATGTAGGGAGAACTCCCGAGGAACTGCCTCGTAGTCTCAAAAGTAAATGTGCAGGGAGATCTCCTAAGGAACCGCCTCGTAGTCTCAAAACTTAATATATAGGGGGATCTCACGGGATATCGTCCCGTAGTTCCAAAATAAATACAAAGCTCAAACATATGAATATAACAGATACAATATGAAACCTACCATTTAGACTAAGTACAAGTCAAGAAAGAAGCAGGATTTACTAAACATGCTGCAAAGAGTTCAAATAGGCAATTAGGACACGTAGATATGCTATTCTAGGCTAACAGGATAACTACACATGGTAGTATACTCAGATAAGATGCAAAATAGGCTATAACTCGATAAAAAGAAAATAGGGTTTTCCACAAATAGCCCGTGTACGCACTCATCCTAAGGGGATTTAACCCACACGGCGCTCACATATCATAACAACACTAAATCCTAAGGGGATTTAACCGACACGAAGTTAGGCAAGCCACTTACCTCGAACCAAGCTCAATCAATCCGTAAAAATGCTCTTTCTACTAAATTTCGAATCTGAATCGCCCAAATCTAGCCAAAATCAATTACATACCATAAATATGACTACAAGGAACTAATCTAGCTACTAAAATCAAAGGTAAAGCAAGAAATTGGAAAATCACCCCAAAAAGTCTTCCTGGGCCCACGTCTCCGAATCGGGTAAAGGTCACAAAATATAAACGCCCATTCACTCACGAGTTCACTCTTACAAAAATAATCCAAATCCGATGTGAAAATCCCAATCAAAACCCAAAATCTTAGTTGAAGAACTTCTTCCCATTTTCCCCAAATTTTCAACCCAAATCCAAAATGTAATGATCAAATTAATGATAGATTAGTGGGATATAACCAAAATCAAGTGTAGAATCATTACGCAATCGATGTTTCTGAAAATCCCCCAATATCTCGTCCAAATCCGAGCTCCCAAACTCAAGTTTTGATAAAAATGGCCAAACCCTCGTTTTTTAAAATGATATAAATCTGCCCAGTGATTCCTTAATCACGATCGCGGAACTAACCTTGTGATCGCGAAGAAAAACTTTGCTTCCCCAGGATTTAATCCTATGCAAAGGCGTAGAACACCAAGCGAATGCAATGTAACAGCTCTCAAACTTACACGAACGCGAACGTCCTCACGCGTTCGCGATGAGCAAAACACGTTGCCCAACTTTATCCTCCTTAACTCTATGCGAACGCGACCTTGGCCACACGTTCGAAAAGCACCAATTCATACCACTACGCGTTCGCATCCTTCTACCCACAAATGCGAAGAAAAACACTTCCTCTGCCCAGCTAAGCCTACGCAATCACGGCCCCTCTTTCGCAATCGCGTATAAGGAAACCAGATGCACCAGATCACAAAACTTCAGCCCTTTCCCTAAGTCCAAAACGCATCCGATAATGATCTAAAACACACCCGAGCCCCCGTGACCTCAACCAAAGATACCAACAAGTCCTAAAACACCATACAAACATGGTCGATCCCTCAAACAACATCAAACAGTGCTAAAATCATGAATCACCTTCTAATTCAAACTTAAAGAACTTGAAAGTTCAAATTTCCAATACCGATGCCGAAACCTATAAAACCATATCCGATTGACCACAAATTTTTCACATAGGTCATATTCAACCATACAAACCTACTCCAACTTACGTAATTGGAATCCAACCCCGATATCAAAAAGTCCACTACCGGTCAAAATCTTCAAAACTTTGAGTTTCTCAATTTCAAGGCTAAATGAGCTACAGACCTCCAAAACACTATTCGGAAATGCCCCTAAGTCCAAAATCACCTAACGAAGCTAACAGAATTGATAAACTCTATTCTGGAGTCATCTTCACATAGTTCTGATTACGGTCCAAATTTTAAGGTTTAAACCTCCATTTAGGAACTAATTGTCCCAAAACACTCCAAAAACCAAACCAAAACCTCCCGACAAGTCATAATAGCAGAAAAGGATATGGGAGAAGCAGTTAATTTGGGATCAGGGATATAACTCTCAAAACGACCGGTCGGGTCGTTACAGTATGGAAGGGTTGTCCCTGTATCACGCTATCTGGGATTGACATGCAAAGAATATGACTTTATCCATGTTGGGATTGCCTAGATTTGAGTGGAGAGGGACTCTTGGTCACTCCACTAGTAGGGTGGTTTCATATTTGAAGGCTCGACATATGGTCGAAAAGGAGTGCTTGGCGTATTTGGCTTATATCCGTGATTTTAGTGCGGAGGTTCCTACTATGGATTCGGTATGGGTCCTGAGTGAGTTTCTTGAGGTGTTTCCTATAGATTTAGGGGGAAAGAAACCCGACAGGGGTATCAACTTGTTCATTTATTTAGTTTCGGGCACTCAAACCATTTCTATTCTACTATATCGTATGGCTCCAACTCAGTTGAAAGATTTAATAGATAAGTTACAGGATTTTCTTGATAAGGGGATCATCAGACTGAGTGTTTCACCTAGGGATGCGCCAATGTTGTTTGTTAAGAAAAAGCAATGATTGATGAGAATGTGCATAGACTATCGAAAGTTGAACTAGGTCACTATAAAGAACAAGTATCCATTGTCGAGGATTGATGGTTTATTTGACAAGCTTCAGGGTGCCGAGGTGTTTTCAAATATTGATTTAAGATCTGGCTATGATTAGGTGAAGATTGGGGCATGATATGTCCATAAGATAGCTTTTAGGGCTCAATTTTATCACAATGAGTTCTTGGTGATGTCATTTGGCTTGATTAATGCCCCGACAACCTTTATGGACTTGATGAACCAAGTGTTCAAGACTTATCTATATTCCTTAGTGATTGTCTTCATTGATGATATTATTGCTTACTTCTGCAGTTGAGAGGAGCATGATCAGCACCTACGGAAGTGCTTCAGACTTTAAAGGATCGTCAATTGTATGCCAAGTTTTCAAAGTGTGAGTTCTGGTTAGACTGGATTGCCTTTTTGGGTCATGGGATGTCGTACGATTGTATCAAGGTGGATCATAAGAAGATTGAGGCAGTTCACAACTAGCCTAATCCTACGTCAGCTATGGAGATTGGATGCTTCTTGGTAGCTTACTATAATTGGTTCATGGAGGGGTTTTCATCTATGTCTGCCCTATTGACCGAGTTGACCTAGAAGGGTGCGTTTTTCATATGGTCCGACAAGTGTGAGGCGAGATTTTAGAAGCTCAGGACTATATTGACTATAGCCCCAGTGGTTGTGTTTCCTACATGTTCGGAGTCTTACATTGTGTAGTGTGATATATCGTGTATTGGACTTGGCGCAGTATTGATGTAGGACAGTAGGGTAATTACCTACGCGCCTCGTAAGTTAAAGGTTTACAAGAAGAATTACCTTGTGCATGATTTGGAGTTTGCATCCCCTATTCATGCTCTCATGATTTGGATGCACTATTTATACGTGGTTCCACGTGAGGTCTATACCGACCATCGGAGTCTCCAACACCTGTTCTCACAAAAAGACCATAATTTGCGACAATGGAGATGGTTGGAGTTATTAAAAGACTATAATATCATCATATTATATCATTCGGGGAAGGCCAATGTTGTGGTTGATGCCTTGAGTATAATAGAAGAGAGCATGAATAGTATGCCATTTTTACCGACAGTGGAGAGGCCACAAGCCATGGATATTCAGGCTTTGGCCAACCGGTTCGTCAGGTTGGATGTTTTGGAGCTTAACATGGCTCTTGCTTGTGTTGTGGCACAGTCATCACTGTTGGAGTATATCAAGGCTCGGTATTTTGATTATCCTCACTTGTTAGTGTTGAAAGACACGCTCAGCGGTGTAGTGATAAGGATGTTGTGATTGGAGATAATGGTGTTATGTAACGACCCGGCTTGTCATTTTATGTATTTTTACCTTGTTTCCCCCCATTTGATGCTTTACATATGTGTATTTATGATTATCTGACTAGCAGGGGATAGTTAGTTTGGTTTCGGGGGAGTTTTGGATTGAATTGGGACACATAGTCCGTTGGCTGGAGGCTTAAGTTGTAAGCATTGGCCGGAGTTTGAGTTTTGTGTAGATGACCCAAGAATGGTGCTTTAGTGGTTCCAATATGTTTGTAAGGTGATTTTGGACTTAGGTATATGCCCGGATTTTGGTTTGGGGTTTTCTAAGTTGATTTGGTTCTATTTGGCAAACATTAGTAAGTTGAAGGTTTATAAGACTTATAGGTCTGACTAGCAGTTGATTTTGATGATATGAGGTTCGGATTGTGGTTCTGGGAGTTGGAATAGTTCCGTCGTATCTTTTGGGACTAGAATGTAATATTTGACGTCATTCCCGGTTTTTTAGGCATAATCGACGTAAGTTTAGAATTTGGAAATCTGGATTAGTTCCTTATGTTTAAATTGAAGTGCGGTTCGTGTTAGTTTACAACATGTATATAGTGTAGTATTGTCTCACATTGGTAGAGGTGTAGTATGTCCTTGTATAGTATAGCTATAAATAAGGACCTCTTGTATTGTATTGTTCATTCAATATCAATAACATATTTTCTCCCGTGCCTTCTCACAGGGTATCCGAGCAATTGTGAGAGACTTATCACTATGTATAAATTCCAACGATTCCAGGAAAGAGAAATCAGTACTTTTTTAAGGCTATTTTCTATCTGCTTCATTTCTATCAGTGTTGTGCAAAATCCAACACTTCCACAAGAGTTGTCACTGTCCGGCAACCAAACCTCAATGAAAACCTCCGGTAGCAGCCTCCTCACGTGCCTCCACGCGCCACCAGAAGCTCACGTGCCTCCATGCGCCGGCGCGTATGACAAATTCCGGCCATTTTTTAAACTTCCTTCGGAACAGTTGGGTCGCCTGGTAATTCTGATCCTACCCCTACTGTTTTCATTTTAGTCTGACAACTTTGAGTTTTTTTTGGCAGCTACAGTACTATTCCGACAGCTACAGTAGATTCCGGCAGCTACAGTATTTCAGTATTCTATTTTTGTGTTTCCGTACTCTGTTTCAGTGGATTACAGTTGATTCTTTCTCTTATTTGGTAACAATTTGCAACAATGTCTTTGGGATTTGATGCTTTTGGGTCTAGAAACATGAGTTCTGGAAGCTCTAGTGCTATTATTACCTCGGAACCTTTAATGGGAGGTTCAAACTACTTAGCTTGGGCTTTATCTGTCGAATTGTGGTGTAGAGGTCATGGTGTTCAAGATCATCCAATCAAACAGTCTAGCGATTGAGATGAAAAGGCAATAGCACTTTGGGCAATAATTGATGCTCAGTTATGTAGCATCTTGTGGCGATCTATTGATTCCAAGTTGGTGTCGTCGTTTCGTCAATTCCAGACATGTTATTTGGTTTGGGCAAAGGCACGCACCTTATACACTAATGAAATATCTCGCTTCTATGATATGATATCACGGATGACAAACTTAAAGAAGCAGGAATTAGATATGTCTAGTTACTTGGGTCAAGTATAGGCAGCCATGGAGGAATTTGAGAAGTTGATGCCAGTTTCTGCTAGTGTGGAGAAACAACAAGAGCAGCGACAAAAGATGTTTCTCGTTCTTACCCTCGCTCGACTTCCTAATGATCTTGATTCAGTACGCGACCAGATTTTGTCTAGTCCGACTGTCCCGACAGTTGATGAATTATTCTCTTGATTACTCTGCCTTGCTGCAGCAACAAGTCCACCAGTGATCTCATCATAGATAGTTGATTCCTCTGTCCTCGTATCTCGGACAATGGATGTTCGGTCATCTCAAACTATGTAGTATAGACAAGGAGGAGGTCGTTTTGGAACATCTAGACCCAAGTGATCTTATTGTCACAAACTTGGACACACTCGTGAAATGTGCTATTCCTTACATGGTCATCCACCCAAAAATACTTACATTGCTCAGACCGAGACTCCAAGTAACCAGGGATTTTCTTTATCTAAAGAAGGATATACTGAGCTCCTTCAGTATCGAGCAAGTAAGCAGACATCTCTACAAGTAGCCTCAGTTCCTCAGACTGATACTTCTGTTACTGGTAATTCTTTTGCTTGTGTTTCCCAGTCTAGCACTCTTGGCCCATGGGTCATGGACTCAGGCGCTTCTGATCACAACTCTGGTAATATATCACTTTTGTCAAATGTTGTATATTCACAGTCTCTTCCCACTATTACTTTAGCCAATGGATGTCAAACTAAGGCAAAAGGAGTTAGACAAGCTAATCCCATGTCTTATATCACCCTAGATTCCGTTATTTATGTCCCTGACTGTCCTTTTAGTCTTGCATCTGTTAGTCGTTTGACTCGTGCCCTCCATTGTGCTATATATTTTATTGATGACTCTTTTATTATGCAAGACCACAGTACGAGACAGACAATTAGTACAGGACGTGAATCAGAAGGCCTTTACTACCTTAACTCACTCAGTCCTTCCACAACATATTTAGTTACAGATCCTCCAGATCTAATTCACAGACGTTTAGGACATCCGAGTTTATCCAAACTTCAGGAGATGGTGCCTAGTTTATCTAGTTTGTCTACATTAGATTGTGAGTTGTGTCAACTTAGGAAATATACCCGGGCCTCCTTTTCGCGTAGTGTTGAGAGTTATGCAGAGTTTGTCTTCTCCTTAGTTCATTCTGATATATGGGGTCCTAGTAGAGTCAGTTCATCCTTGGGATTTTGTTATTTTGTTACTTTCATTGATGATTATTCAAGATGTACTTGGCGTTTCTTAATGAAAGATGTTCTGAGTTATTTTCTATATTTCAGAGTTTCTATGCTGAAATCAAAAACCAATTTGGTGTTTCTATTCGCATTTTTCGCAGTGATAATGCCTTTGAATATTTATCTTCTAAATTTCAGCAGTTTATGACTTTTCTAGGAATTATTCATCAGACATCTTGTCCTTATACCCCTCAGCAAAATGGGGTTGTTGAGAGAAAGAATGGCACCTTATTGACAATGCTCGCACACTTCTAATTGAATCTCGTGTTCTGTTGCGTTTCTGGGGTGATGCAGTTCTCACAGCTTGTTATTTGACTAATCGGATGCCTTCATCTCCCATCAAGAATCAGATTCCGCATTCAGTATTGTTTCCCCAATCACCCTTATACTATTTTCAACCTCGTGTTTTTGGGAGCACGTGTTTTGTTCATAACTTAGCCCCTGTGAAAGATAAGTTAGCTCGTCGTGCTCTCAAGCGTGTCTTCCTTGGTTATTCTCGTGTTTAGAAGGGATGTCTTTATAATTCTCCAGATCTTCATAGGTACCTTATGTCAGCTGACATCGCATTGTTTGAGTCTAAACCTTTCTTTACTTCTGCTGACCACCATGATATATCTGAGGTCTTACCTATACCGACTTTTGAGGAGCTTACTATAGCTCCTCCTCCACCTTCGACCATAGAGGTTTCATCCATACCAACCGTTGAGGAGTCTAGTATTATTTCCCCTAGTTCCCCAGCCACACGAACACCACTCTTGACTTATCATCGTCATTTGTATCCTCCATCAGGCCCAACTGGTTCTCGTCCTGCACCTGACCCTGCTCCTGCTGTGAACCATGCTCCTAGTACACTGATTACACTTCGGAAAGGTATATGGACCACACTTAACCCTAACGCTCATTATGTCGGTTTGAGCTATCATCGTCTATCATCTCCCCATTATGCTTTTATATCTTCTTTGTCCTCGGTTTCCGTCCCTAAGTCTACAGGTGAAGCATTGTCTCATCTAGGATGGCGACAAGCTATGAGTGACGAGATGTGTGCTTTACATACAAGTGGTACTTGGGAGCTTGTTCCTCTTCCCTCAGGTAAATCTAAGATTTGTTGTCGTTGGGTTTATGCAGTCAAAGCTGGTCCCGATGGATAGATTGATCGACTTATGCCCCGTCTTGTTTCCAAAGGATATACTCAGATATTTGGGCTGGATTACAGTGATACCTTCTCTCCCGTGGCTTCAGTCCTCCTTTTACTATCCATGGCTGCGGTTGATCATTGGCCCCTCTATCAGCTGGACATTTAAAATGCCTTTCTTCATGGTGACCTTGAGGATGAGGTTTATATGGATCAACCACCTGGTTTTATTACTCAGGGGGAGTCTCGTGGCCTTGTATGTCACTTGCGTCGGTCACTGTATGGTCTAATGCACTCTCCTCGAGCCTGTTTTGGTAAGTTCAGCACTGTTATCGAGGAGTTTGGCATGACNTAGAAGGGATGTCTTTATAATTCTCCAGATCTTCATAGGTACCTTATGTCAGCTGACATCGCATTGTTTGAGTCTAAACCTTTCTTTACTTCTGCTGACCACCATGATATATCGGAGGTCTTACCTATACCGACTTTTGAGGAGCTTACTATAGCTCCTCCTCCACCTTCGACCATAGAGGTTTCATCCATACCAACCGTTGAGGAGTCTAGTATTATTTCCCCTAGTTCCCCAGCCACACGAACACCACTCTTGACTTATCATCGTCATTTGTATCCTCCATCAGGCCCAACTGGTTCTCGTCCTGCACCTGACCCTGCTCCTGCTGTGGACCATGCTCCTAGTACACTGATTACACTTCGGAAAGGTATATGGACCACACTTAACCCTAACGCTCATTATGTCGGTTTGAGCTATCATCGCCTATCATCTCCCCATTATGCTTTTATATCTTCTTTGTCCTCGGTTTCCGTCCCTAAGTCTACA
>AWOL01S0120233.1:0-23255 GCA_000715115.1 Nicotiana otophora
ACATTATATGTTCAGAGTCCCTTAGTCGCAATTTGGTACGCCATGTTAGGTGAGGCACCGGGTACTGGTCTCGCTCCTAGGTTCGGGGTGTGACAGACTTCAACCATATTTTCACTTACACCAGTTGATTCTAATTCCATATTTTTCTTGGCATCATTAACAATCATGGTGTCGGTTGGCGGATGATCAATTCTTGATTCCTGAAAATAAAGCTAGCTTTCTTCCTTGAAGTCGGATTCTTCTTGATCTCTTTCCACACTCTCAAGTTGGTGGGCATAGTGAGTCTCAACCAATATTTTCACTTGATTTTACAAGGTGTGGATATTATCATCATTTTGAGTTAGTGCTTGTTTTAAGTCCTCGAGTGCCAAGCTTTGTTTCTCCTCATTTTCAAGAATGGCCTCCAACATGAGCATCATCCTTTCATTTTGAGCATTTGAGAGTTCTTCTTGGTTTTGATCAAGTGCCAAGGAAGGATTTTCGGCTTCCACATCTAAGGAAGGTTCTTCGCTATCATCCACTTCCGAGGCTTTTTGGACCTCTAAAGCTTCAAGCATTTCTTCCATTTGTAAGTTTAACCTTTCAAGCACCAAATCATTTTGGAAACTATTTTCCAAAAGCTCTTCCAAGGCATTTTGCTCTTTGTTTCCTCCTTCAAGTAGGCAATCTAACAAGAGCTTAAACTCTCCATTTTGACCATGCTCAATTTCTTCCACTTCCATATCCCTATAATTTTCATCACAAAAAGTAGAATCATCATAGCGGGGGCTTGGGGAAGGGAAGGACAAATAAGCATAATTATCCCAATGACCATTTTGACGACCACACTTATCACAAATACTCCACTTGTGGGTTTGGGATTGTGCGCACAGTCCACCCCCGGGAGAATTTAAATAATTTTGCCACGAGTGCGGTCCTTCACAATAAGGACAAGGGTCATTAAAGTATGAACAACTACCATCCAACCAATTTGCATTATATGATGCCATTTGTTTTTAAACTGAGAAAATAAACAAGAAACAAACAAGAAAAAAGAAATAGACCAAGGTAAGAAAGATAATTACACAAATATTCACAAGTTTTTACCAAAGCACTTACGTTTATTTCTCAAACAATCTAAATTACGCCAAATTATTCCCCGGCAACGGCGCCAATTTTGATGACGTCCAAATCCACTACTAAAACGTATATGGACACGGTCGCATGCAATATAATTTACCCAACTATGAGTCGGGGTTAAATTCAACGGAGAATAATATATAGGCGATTAGGAATGTAAGAGAATTATCACTTATTATGCAATGCCAAACACTTAGAATGGTTGTGGAGAAAATATTATAGCTAAATGCGAAAACATAAACTAACCTAGAAAGCAAGTAAAATGATCAATGGCTACAAGCATGGGTGCATCGGGATTTACACTCAAGTAACGATCCAATATATTTCATAATTTTATAAATATGAATGAGTTTATTATTTGTTAGCCTCGGATAATAATTCTATATTAGCTTCTCTCGAAAATTAATAAGACTTCCTAATTGAATTATCCCTAAAATAATTAAGAGATTAAGCACACCCGAATATGGATACAAGTAGTTCATTCCTATCCCTAGGTAGAATCTATAAACTGAGGGTTAACGCCTCAAGTTCTTGTTAATTAATCTTTTCTAACCCCGAAATATTTTTTCCAAAATTAATCCGAAGTAAATGGGCGAGTCCTACGGTTAGCTAATCCCTTTGGAAACATTTAAGAATAAGAATAATTAAAGAAATAACAACTCGCTTCATAATAAATAAAAATCATTCAATACATAAGCACAACAAGGTATTTAATCCACACTTTAAATATGAGTATTTCCATAAACAAGATTCAAGTATTGTAAATAAATACTACATACTTAGATATACAATACAAAGCAAGGAAGTGAAGAAATGAGCATAAAGGAGTAAGAAATTCTCAACCAAAAGCTTCAAATCTTCAAGACCCAAGTGTGTGTGCAAGAACCCTAGCTTCCAAGACTTGTTCTCTGTAGTATATGGACTGAAAATATACCAAAAGATTCTCCAAGATATGATATATTTCTGATAAATCAAAATCGTGAAATTCCAGAACTGCCCAGTTTCTTCTTCGCGTTCGCGAACAATCCTTCGCGTTCGCGAAGGTTTGATTTCTGCTTCTTTCGCGTTCGCGATATCTCCTTCATGTTCACGAAGGTTTGTCTCCTGTTTCATCACGTTCGCGATTATACCTTCGTGTTCGCGAAGGTTGGCTTCCTCCTTCTTCGCGTTCACGTACAGCATCTCGCGTTCGCGAAGGCTTCTTATCATGATGCTTCGCGTCACGAAGGGTAAATCACTGGGCAGATCTCCTTTGTCCATTTTAGCTTCTTTTTGATTTGCTTTCACTTGGTTTCTTCACCATCACTTCTAAATCACTTGATACCTGAAATATGCCAATAAACCTCAATAAATGCCTTAGTTTCTCAACAAAATCATACAAAAGCCTAAGTATCCAGAAGAAATAAGTGGGCAAAATACCAACTTATCTCCTTCCCCAGATGCTAATCCTTCTCGTTATGATCCTTCGATCCATGCCGATGATGAAGCTTCTAGTAGTGAAGATAGAGGTGATGCAATACAAAATACTCATTGAATGGTGTGTATTGCTAAATAAAGTATTGAACTTGTGAATATTTAGTTGGAATAGTTTTGAATGATGATTGTATTATTGATATTATCTTGATATTGAACATTTGTATTATTGTTGTTGTGGTTGGCGTTGTTGTTGTGGTGGTTGTTGTTATTAGCATTGTTGTTGTGATTGTTGTTATTAGCATTGTTGTTGGTTAATTGTTATTACTGTTAGTTAATTGTGGTTGAATGACAGCAATCTAATGCTGCCATTATAGGATGGTTATTAGTTGTAATTGGTAGGTGGTGTAGATTAAAAGCATGCATATTCTGCCAGGTTTTTACCCAAAAACTCGACCGACTGCGGTCGGAATTTTCATATTAAAATACAGAAATTCATCTTTTTCGATCGACTTTGGTCGGTCTATTAAGATTTAAAAAGAAATGCTAAATTATCAAATAATTATATTTTCGACCGAACTCGATCGCTATTTTAAAAAATAAATAAAAATTAATTTAAATAATACCGACCGAGGTCGGTCGGTGCGTTTATTTTTCCACCAAAAGTTGTCAGTTAATGTTGTCAACCAAAGGTTGAATTAACCGACCGACTTCGGTCGGAAAATTGCGACCGTTTTCGGTCGCCACACCTTAGCGATCATTGTTATTACGACGAATTAAAATTGATCGGAAATCGGTCGATTTTCTTATATTTTTGACCGATTTCGGTCGATTTTTGTGGACGATTTTTGGGAGTTTTCTAGTAGTGAGTCCTTTTATTCAAGAACCACGTGGATATCAGTCTGATTAGATAAAACAAAGTCGGTTCTAGTTGTTGATACTTCGACATTATTAGTTCTTTAGTGTGTTTTGTCCTTTTTTACCACCTCTGCAAATGGGAGTTTAGACAGGTAGAGATACGCCTGGAAAGTGTTATTGAAAACTTAAAAAAGAGTTGGTCCGTCATTAAACAAAGCTTCAAAGCTTCGTGTTAAAAAATCGTGTTTATAAAATTGGACTTGATTTTCAATTGGATGTTGTGGCAAACACCTGAAAATACTTTAAGGAGCTAATATCCAAATTTTCTGACGATTTGGTGAAGATTTCGAGCAGATTTAATAGGATACTCAGTCCTAGATCAAAGGAGGAAGAAGAACTTCAATTTGACTAGATTATATATATCTTACAAAATAAAGTATAGATATATCTAAAACAAAAAAATCTAACTTTATCAATTTGAAATTATTGTTTTAGTTAAGTTCGTTATAGCTCTCTGATGTTGTTTTTGTTGGCAATTATTACTTTATTACAATAAATATTTTAGCGTTGGTTTAATTTATTAGACAAGTAGAGTTTAGTTTTTGATATAGGTTAAACAGATGTTTGTTAAGCTTAAAATTGTACAATAAATTGTTATATTTATCAAGGTAAATAGATATTATTTACCCTCAAAATTGGATAACAATTAAATTTGTAAGCGATTTTGAGGATATGCGGATTTATTTGACATAAATTAGTAAATAAAAACAAATTAAATAAACAAGGAAGAAGTAAGTTCAAACTACATGAAGAAGACGATTTAAACGTTAGTGACATATTTGCCCTCGATCTGAGCTTAGTAATGACAAGCACTGATGAACGAGAGCAGAAGAACTAGTAATAGAAAAAATAATGATATATTGTTTTGGAATGCATGTTACAACGTACTTTATGAATTATCAGCCCCCTTTATATAGTAGAGGAGTCCTACTTTAGGTACAATTCTCTAAAACAAGATCTCTTGATTTACTGAATGACGGTTCCTTATCGATACATACCGTGATTCCTGCCGTAATATCCATCCGGTCACAGATATTTCGGTCTTCTGTTGGTTACGCTGACAATGTTTCTTTGAGGTCGTTTGAGGCTAGGACCGATTCCGGAGTCGCAGCGTCGGTGTTCTCGAAGCCAGGTATTCTGTCCCCGGGTTCTAGCCCAGTGGGACTTGGAGTTGATCTTCAGTCCTCTATTACCATGTCTCGTGCCCGGCCTACCATGTCGGAGGCTAGGATGCATTACGAGCTCGATTTCACTCGTATATATATAGTCCCCTCGTTTTTCGGAGAATAGACGACGAGAAACGATATGAGCTTGCGATTCTTACTTCGATACAACATGACAGAAATGACGAAATAACTAAAACGTCTCGTCAATCAAGTCTTAATGGCATTAAATTCTTATCAACTGTCGGTCGTCCATTCCTGGATGCGAACTGCCGCTGAAAAACTATAAATACCTCTTCCTTAGTTTATTTAAACTTTACATCCAATCCCTCTACCCTCGTACCTTGGAAGTTTCAGTACTTCCTAGCACTTATATCCCGGTTATTTGAGATATTTTGTAAGAAATCTTATTCGTCTTCATCTCAAGCCAACAAGTGCGCTCCTTTAACTTCCTCTTTGCCCCCAATTCTCCTCCATTTTTCAAAGAAATGGCGAAGACTTCAAAAACCGTACCCCATACTTCGCGGCCGGCTGTCGAGGTTGAGGAGACTGTTTCGTGTACTGCCGTCGAGGAACTAGTACCGGAACCCCCTTTGAAAATGTTCATCCCCGGGGATTCCCGGCCAATGTTAACTTTAAGGTTGAAAAACCTTCCTCTATATAAGGACGGTGCGAGGAGGTCTCGAGGTACGTCTGCTCGATCACTAAGGATGTTCTCCCTACTATAAAAAAGGATTGCAATTGGGTTGACAAGCACATAGTGGTTCCCAAACCCGAGGAAGCCATCACCACCCATGTCGAGGGATACTTAAGTGTTTACACTTATCCCTTTACACTAGGCCTGGTGGATCCGATCATCATCGATTTTTGCAAGAGATACGAGGTATGCCTCGATCAAATTCATCCTTCACTCTGGATGATCATTATCCTTCTCCGATTTTTTGTGAGCAAGATAGATGGATTCTCGTTCACCATAGACCACCTTATGCGCTTATACAGTCCCCAAAATGTTTGTTTTTTTTTGGGGGGGGGTGGGGCTGATAAATCTTGTGCATCGGGCCAGTAAAGCCATGTTCTCGAATATTGATGAAGAGAGGGATCGGGGCTGGCAAGGCCATTTTGTCCGAGTAAGGACTTCGGACTTGATCCCAGTGAGTGTATGTCGTTCCCCAAGAAGTGGAACACATCTCGTAACTATAATTTCATTTTCGAAAGTCAATTTTATACATTGTCCCTTCTTTCTTATCAGTACTTTTGATGGTGCAGCTGTCGCTCGGGTCCCGAATGCTGTCGCTCGACTCAAGGAGTGGGTCTAGGGTATCGTATCAAAACTTCCCTACTTCGAGCGCTCATCCCGCAAGCTTTCAAAGGGTCATTGGGAGGCCCGTTCCCACAGTGAGACTCCTTTCCTGAGTAAGTAATGTTCAAATTCCTCTTGTGTCATCAATTTCTCACTTCCTTTACTTCTTTTTGCAGGTTTATCCAAGGATGTTGAACTGAGGCCTCCATCCGGTGTAGAGAACTTTCCTGTTGATCCCCCTGCTCTGAGACAGGCTGAAGAGAAGAAAAGTAAAAGGTCTCTGAGTTCTCTGAGCTCAGAGAAAAAGAAAACGAGAAGAAGGCTGGTGCACAAGTCTAAAGAAAGCACTAACGCTCGGGCACCATATTCAGATTCAATCTATTGGTTGAGGGACAAATTTGAAGAAGAAGGAGAAGCCTTCGATCTGATGGCCCGTGTGCCGTCGTAGCATGAAGGGCAAGGGGCCTCCAAACTAGATAGAGGCGAGGTCGATCTACCTCAATCTAGAGAGACCGACAAAGAGGCCGGGGTCGAGGCTTCCTGAGACGTGGGCAATTCCCTGAAGGAAGTACACGGTGTGATAGACATCACTGAGTTACCCTCGTTCACTGAGTCCGTCTATAACGAGGCTCAGACGGTGAAAGAATGTCCTAAAGAGGTGGCTAGTTACCTTCGGTGTCTGGTGACCAAGAAGGATCAAGCCAAGATGAACGAGGTAGACATGCCCTTCCTGTTCAACGAAGCACAACAGGTGCTAAACCAGGTAACTTCAGATATTTCTTGATGACTTTAATTTGTACTTAGACTAATTAATAGGTAACCCTAACATCTTTCTTTGTGTTTGCAGGCCTCCGTGATTCATCATGAAACATTTATTCGATATCGGGACGAGCTGAACCAGCTTGAAGCTAAGGTCTGAGGGCTCACTGAGAAGAGATATACTTACAAATTTCTCAGCGAGCAGTGTGAAGGGGAGGCTAAGAGCCTCCGAGCTGAGCTGGAGGTGGATCGGAAGGAGCACGCCGACCTAGTTGAGCAGGTAAAAATATTTGAAGTTAGTGACGATGAGCTAGACTCAGTGACTAATGGTCGAAATCCGCAGGTCCAACAGAAGATCGATCAGATCGATCAACTCCGAGCTGAGATGGATGTAGTCAAGGTCGAGGTCAAAGAATGGAGAAGCAAGATGGACCTCCTGGACTCCAAAAAAGAGACTGCTCGGGCGTAGCTACATTCGGCTAAAGTCCAACTTCGAGCGACAAAGGAGAAGGCCAAGGTGCGGGCCCAAAATGTTGATGAGCTCGAGTCTCAGCTAATCTCAGTCGTCTCTGATTGGGAAACTCTTGCCAAGGAGTTCGAAATGGCAAAGTCGGTGGTTGTGGTGGTCAAAGCCGATGCCGATGATATGGTGGCCTAATATAAGTCCGATGCTGAGGCGACCTAGATCGACTGAAGGATATCGTCGAGCATGCGAAGAGGCAATCCCTAAGGGAAGCCTTCGAGGAAATCTATGATCGAGGTTTCGACTTATTGGCTAAAATTGAGAGTGGTAAGGGGTTTGAAGCCGAGGCCAAGAAGTTGGCATATCCTGAAGATGAAGAAGACTCTGAGGGTTTGAGCAGATCCGAGGGTGGAGAAGATTATGAAGACCCTGGTGACGAGGCGGGCTCCGGTGAAGACCAGGCCGTTTAAGTGCCTTGTACATTTTCCTTTCTTTTTTGTATTTTGGTCCTTTTTGTCAAGGTCGTTTGGCCTTTGTAAAGACTATTTATATAATATAAGGCTTTTGTTTTCCCTTAGATAATTTCTAAGTTTATTTTCCTTGCCTTTATTCTTTATGTTTGTAAAGGTCGGAATGCCTTAGCATGAAATAGTTAGGCCATATTCGGAGTTTTGAACAGGCCTTGCCTTCGATATTATTTTGTTTAAGGAAGTGTGGGGGTTCGATATGACTGGAAACTTTTCCCCAAAGTACTTAGAATTTTTTAGATTATAGTTTGTCGAGGATAGCCCATAGTTTGTTACGGGGTTCGGACATCTCCGAGCCGTTTTAGTATGGATGTAGCCTTTTAGTTCGGGTGTTGCCCAGTGGGCATGTTACCCCGAGTTATTCGGTCTTTCCCAATAGAACAATTCCCTAATGGGGGTGGTCGTAGCCTTTAAGGTTCGGGCACCACCTTATAGGTCTTGTGCCCCCGGGCTCTGATAGCCCGAGCTGTCCGAGTTGGTCTTTGGACGACAGTCCCCGAGTGAGAGCGGTCCTTTGAACCCGGATAAAGGCGGCCCTTGGGCTCGATATCCTTAGGGGATCGAATGTAGGAAATTCTTTAGGACAAAGGAAAGAAAAGAAAATTTTTAAGGGACAAGATATTTATCCGCAAGGTAGAAACTTCTTTTTATTTCTGTGAATAATATATATGGTTACACATGTGTACAAGATTTGTGTCAAGGCTCGAGCAGTGTACGCGGGTATGGTTCATTTGACCGTTTGGACCTTATATTAAATCCTATCGATCGAGCCGAGACCATTCGATCATAAAATTGCTTTCCTTGCTAAAGTCATTATCTGAGGGTGATGCCCCCCAGTGCTCGAGGCCGATCATAGAGAAGCCTCGAATACTATTGTCGTGATCTTTGACATCGGTTCGTAGTCGGTATTCAATTCTAAGTTAGGACAATTTACTATTGACTCGTTAAAAACCTTGTCGTCAAACCTATTTGGGACAAAACCGGTTCAAGGGAAAAAGAATGCAACGCATGCTTTCTGGCCTAAACATTGTGTCGACGGTCGCCTACAAGTGTTAATCCAAAATGTATATAAGTAAAAAGAATGAATGGAGTCGTACCTTAACAATAATATCGCTTCAAGTGAGCTATGTTCCAGTTGTTCGGTAGTTGCTCACCGTTCATTATTTCGAGTTTGTACGATCCCTTTCGATGATCTCGATAATTTGATAAGGACCTTCCTAGTTCGGCCCCAACTTCCTTTCGTTCGGGTTCCGGGTGCTTAGCGTGACTTTCCTTAACACTAAGTCCCCGACATTGAAATATCAAATATTGGCTCTTCGATTGTAATAGCCCCTCGATCCGCTATTATTTGGTGGCCAACTAAACAAGGGCGGATTTGCGCCTTTCATCTATTAGATCCAAGCTTGTATTCATGGCTTTGTCAATTGATCCTTTAGTTACATATCAGAACCTAAGACTTGGTTCTCCTATTTCGTTAGCTTTGGCACCGTAAACCAGCGAGAACGAGGTGGCCCCGATACTGGACTTAGAGGTCGTACGGTATGCCCACAAGACTTCGGGTAAGATTTCTTTCCATTTTCCCTTTGAGTCAGTCAACCTCTTTTTGAGGTTTTGGAGTATGGTTTTGTTAGTGGACTTTGTTTGTCTGTTCTCACTAGGGTGGTAGGGTTTTGATAGGATCCTTTTGATCTTATGGTTTTTGAGAAACTTGCTTACTTTGCTGTCGATGATCTGTTTCTCATTATCGCACACGATCTCGGCCAGCATACCGAATCGACATATGATGTGGTCCCAAATGAAATCAATGACTTCCTTCTCCCTGACCTTCTCATATGCCAGGTCTTCTACCCACTTATAAAAATAGTCAGTCATAAATAATATAAATTGAGCCTTACTGGGTGCCCATTAAAGGGGGACAACGATGTCCATCCCCCATTTCATGAACTACCAGTGTGACAAGACTTTATGCAACAGCTCTCCAGGTTGATGAATGATTAGAGCATGCCCTTTATATTCATCACATTTGCGTACTAACTCCTTTGCGTCCTTTTCTATGTTGATCCAGTGGTAGCCGGGTCTGATTACTTTTCAAACCAATGATTCGGCACCTAAATGATTCTCGCATGTACCTTCTTGAATTTCACTCAGAACGTACTTGGTATCTCCTGGTCCTAGACATATTGTGAGCAGGCCATCGAATGTTCTTCTGAATAGGGTTTCGTCTTCTGACAAGCTAAACTGAGCTGCCTTCATACGCAGGGCCCTCGATTCTTTTGTAGAGTCCACTCCTTGAACCGATATAATGTTAACTGCAAATTATCCAGGTACCTTTGCATTCGTTCCTCTCTGACCTCGAACGTCCACCAACTTGGTTCCCCACAAGAAGGGAGTTACAGTTAGCTTCGATTATCTCTACCCTCAAGATTTTGGCTTAGTTCGAGACCTGCAATCATGGCCTTCCATCATGCCAAGTCCGGACCTTTTTGCCTTCGAGGCACCTTCCGTAAAGAGGGGCCAAATCACCAAAGAAGTCCTCGAGTTCAACAATAATTCTCTTTTGACCTCGGGTATCAGAGCCGGCGTAAAGTCGGCTACAAAGTCTGCCAAAATTTGAGACTTAATGCTGCTCCGGGGACGATATTAAATATCGTATCTGCTGATCTCCACGGCTCATTTGGCCAACCATCCCGAGATCTCGGGTTTATGCATTACATTCTTCAATAGGTAAGTAGTCACAACACATAAGGGCGACATTGAAAATACGGTTTCAACTTCCTGGAGGCGCTTAGCAAAGAGAGCGCAGATTTTTCTAGGTGGGGGTATCTAATTTCGTCCTCGCCTAATAATATAGTAGATTGGAAATTGCGTACCTTTCTCTTCTGGGACTAGGACTCCACTTACCGCTACTTCTTATACCGCTAAGTACAAGTATAACTGGTCGTCCATCTTCGGAGAATGAAGCAAAGATGGGATCGATAAATTCCGCTTGAGTTCCTCCAAGGCCCGTTGGCACTCCAGTGTCCATGAGAAGTTATTCTTATTCTTCAATAGTGAGAAAAATTGTTGGCTCTTGTCAGAGGACCTCGAGATTAATCGCCCTAGGGCGGCTATGCGTCCGGTTAATCTTTGCATGGCCTTTACGTTGTTCACAACCGTGCTATCTTTGATGGATTTGATCTTGTTGGGATTGATCTCAATTCCCCGGTTGGATATCATGAATCCTAGGAATTTACAAGATCCAACTCCAAATGCACATTTCTCTGGGTTCATCTTCATATTATACTTCTTCAATATGCTGAAGGTTTCCTGCAAATGTTTCAATTGGTCTTCTGCTCACAGGGACTTAACCAACATATCGTCAATGTAAACCTCCATTGATATTCCTATTTGTTCCTCGAACATCCGATTTACAAGGCCTTGGTAAGTGGCACCGGCATTTTTAATCCAAATGTAATCATGTTATAGCAGTAAGTGCCTTACTTAGTGATTAATGAAGGTTTTTCTTAATCGCCCAGGTTCATCCGTATTTAGTTGTACCCGGAGTAGGCATCAAGAAAACTGAGGATCTCATGGCCAGCCATCGCTTCGATCATGCGATCGATGTTGGGCAAAGGGAAGGAGTCTTTGGGACATGCCTTATTCAAATCCTTATAGTCTACACATATTCTTAATTTATTCCCTTTTTTGCGGACTATTAATACATTCGCTAACTAATCTAGGTATTTAACCTCTCGAATGGACCCTATTTTAAGGAGTTTAGATACCTCGTCCTTGATGAAAGTATGTTTGACCTCTGACTGGGGTCTCCTCTTCTCCTTGAGCGGGCTTAGCTTGTGAGTGGTTATTTCGGCAAGATCACTGTCATTTCAAGGTGGGGCCAAGTGAAACAATATTTGTTAGTCATAAGAAATTGAATGAGTTTTTTCCTGAGCTCGAGGTTTAACCCCGTGCCTAGGTATACCTTTTGGTTGGGCAAGTGTTCTATTAGTATAATTTGCTCCAGTTCCTTGACCGTTAATTTTGTAGCGTCAAATCGTCGGGGGCTATAAAAGATCTGGGGACTCCGTAATCGTCGTCCTCGTCTACCCCTCGTTCCTCCGATTCTGTCGAGGCTGGTATCAGTGATTGCTATTTGGCCCCGTCTTTGACCATCCGATTTAGATCTTCCAATGTCGAGAGTGTGGATGCCGGGATCACCTCATCGACTGCGAACATATCCTTGGCGGCCAGTTGTTCCCCATAAACTGTTTTGATTCCTCCAGGTGTTGGGAATTTCAACACCTGGTGCAGTGTCAAGGGTATTGCTCTCATGTTGTGGATCCATGGCCTCCAAAACAAAGCATTGTATCTCATATCCCCTTTGATTACATAGACCTTTGCTTTCTGTATGGTTCTAGCAACATTCACCGGTAATATTATCTCCCCTTTAGTGGTATCGCATGTCATGTTGAACCCGTTCAGGACTCGGACTTGCACGTACGATCTGATCTTGTAGGCCTAGTTATTCCACGACCCTTGATCTGATGTTGTTGGCAGAGCTATCTAAATCAATTAACACACGCTTAATTCAAGATTTACTTACGAGTACCGATATTACCAGTGCATCATTGTGGGGTTGCACGATCCCCTTAGCGTCTTCATCGTTGAAAGACAAGGTTTCTTTTCGGTACGTAATCCCGAGTCCATTTCTCCTTTGTAATGGATTCTTTTGTGTGCTTCAGAATCGGCCCCTAGGGAACGTCAACCCCATCTTTGATCATGTTAATGACGTGCTTAGGTTCCTCCTTCTCGGTCTGCTTATTAGAATCCATGTTCCTAAAGTGGTTCTTGGCCCGATCACTCAGTAACTCTCGGAGATGTCCGTTGTTGAACAATCGAGCCACCACTTCTCTTAATTATCGGTAGTCTTCTATTTTGTGGCCATGAGTTTCGTGATATTTGTACATTAGGTTAGGATACCTTTGGGATGGATCGAACTATAAATGTCTAGGCCATTTGGTATCTTTGATGCATCCGTTGGAAGATACGATAGCGGATTGACGTTGAAGTTGTACTCTGATAATCGTGGCGCTTCTTTAGGCCTGACGGGCCTATCAAAGATGGTTTTGCTCATGAGTCCCCGGTTGCTCTGACCTGGGTCATTTCATATTTCATTTCTCATAGGGTTTCTCGCGGACCCACTACTTTTTCTGTCTCCGTTGTATGTCTGATACCGATCCCTATTTGATCTCGGTTCATGATCGATGTCTCTCTTGACTCTGTCAATGGTTATGACAGGATACACGGACCCGGAAGGGGCCCCAAGTTGATCATTTTCGATCCAGATTTTTGATTGATACTAGTTATCGACATCGGCCCAAGTGACAGCCAGATATTCTACCAAGTTTTGTTTCAACTGCTGTGAAGCCAACGAGCTCTGAATGTTGAGTCCTTGGGTGAAATCCTAAATGCCACAATCATCCGTGACTGGTGGCAAGTCCATCCGTTCTATATGAAACCGGGACACGAACTCTCTGAGCATCTCATTGTCCTTCTAGTTTACTTTGAAAGGTCTGACTTCCTAGTCTCGGCCTTAATGGCCCCGACGTGTTCTTTTACGAAGGAATCTGCAAGCATAGCAAACGAGTCAATAGAATTAGGAGGTAAATTGTGATACCATATCAGTGCTCCTTTTGACAGTGTCTCCCCGGACTCTTTCAACAAGACAGACACGATCCCATAATCCTCCAAGTCGTTCCCTTTGATGTCACATGTATAGAAGGTCACATGCTTATTTGGGTCGGTCATTCCGTTGTACTTAGGAATCTCAGGAATGCAGAACTTATTAGGGATTGGCTTTGGAGCCTTACTCGGAGGAAAAGGTTTTTGAACGAACTTCTTGGAATCCAGGCCTTTCAATATCGGCAGTGCTCCTGGGATTTGGTCGACCGTAGAATTGTAGGTTTCCACCTTTTTGTCATTAGCTTCAATTTTTTTTACCCCTGATTATACATGTTTTGTCAGTTCCTCGAGCATCTTTATGATCTATGGGTTAGTCCCCAATTCATTTTCATTCGACCTCTCTACGACTGGTTCATCCCTGTGGTTGATTCTACGGACAGATCAGGTTCAATTATGTTCGGCGCGCGGCTTTGGTTCTATAACTGGGCTATCACCATTTGTTGAGCTTGCAATATTTCGAAGATCACCCGTAAATTGATCTTGTCTCCTCCAATATTTTTTGTATTTTGGGCTACCGAATGGGCTCCACCACGGATAATATTCTCGAGGTCGGTAGGCAGATTTGTATTGATGGCCAGATGTGAGTTAGCGTCAATCAGGTCCGCGACCAAAATTGTGATGGGATCAATGGGTGGTATCTCGCCACTGGTCAATATGTACTTATGTTCGCCGTGATGACCGGACTCTTCGTCAACATGTAGTGGTGCTGACTGAGAGTTTGACATTTTGAGTGTTAACCTAAATTTAAAGACACTCCAAAGAACAAGTGTAAATCAATGTGTGTGATATAAATTTGTATCAAATAGCCACAATTATCCTCAGTTCCACGGTGGGAGCCAAACAGTTTATCCTTAAAATTGGATAACAATTAAATTTATAAGTGGTTTTGAGGATATGTGGATTCAGTTGACACAAAGCAGTAAATAAAGACAAATTAAATAAATAAGGATGAAGTAAATTCAAACCACACGAAGAAGACAATTTAAACCTTAGTGAAATATTTTCCCTTAATATGAGCTTAGTAATGGCAAGCACTGATGACGAAAGCAGAAGAACTAATAACAGAAACAATAATGATATATTGATTTGGAATGTGTGTTACAACATACTTTATGAATTATGATATCCCTTTTGTATAGTAGAGGAGTCCTACTTTAGGTACAATTCTATAAAAGGTAAAAAATACCTTGATTTACTGAATGATGGTTTCTTATCGATACGTGCCGTGATTTCTGCCGTAATATCCATCCGGTCACAGATATTTCGGTGTTCTGTTGGTTATGCTGACAATGTTTCTTCGAGGTCGTTTGAGGCTAGGACCGATTCCGGAGTCGCAACCTCTATGTTCTCGAAAGTAGGTGTTCTGCCCCTCGGTTCTAGTCCGGTGGGACTTGGAGTCGATCTTCAGTCCTCTATTGCCATGTCTCGAGCCCGGCCTACCATGTCGGAGGTTAGGATGCACTACGAGCTCGATTCCACCCGTATACAGTGTGTTATTAAAATTTTGGCATATCTATAAATGTTTTGAAAGTGCGACTTCTAACTAAAACAAATAAGTAGACGTAATACTCCATTTGAAGTTTTGTTAGGAATCAAAATAAAGAGCGTAGGATTTAATCCTGGGTTTTGTGCTGTAGCTTTCATGGTGTATGACATTGAAGGTTGGTGCATTGATTTTTGCACAATTTATCTTTGGCGGTTTGTGGCGAGGTAAAAATTTCTTAATCGTTTTTTTACACAAAACTATACAAACTTATATGTTTAAGTAATTTATTTTAGGTGAAATATACATATCAATTAACCATTATTAAATGAGTTAAGTATATGTACAACATACTGTATGATCATTCCTTTCCCAATACCTTCCAATAACAGAATAGTTAATATATAAAGGATCAGTCCTTCCCTTAAGGATCCCCTTTAATTTCTTACTTTGTTACTGGAATTGCCAGGTTAATGTATTAAAAGCTTTAGCGGATGTAAATATCTGTATATAGTAAAGTCTTAAAATTACTGTAACGACCCGACCGGTCGTTTTGAGAATTAGCGTCACGTTTGGCAGCTTAAGGTCTCGAGCAGCTTCGTATTATGTGTTATGACTTGCGTGTGTGGTCGAGTTCGGTTTTCGGATGATTCTGGGTCAATTTGGAAGAAGGATTCTTGTTTTAGAAGCTTAAGTGGTAGGAATTGACAGGAGTTTTGATTTTGTGTAGACGACTCCGAAATAACGTTTTGATGATTCCAATAGTTTTGTATGGATATTTTGGACTTAGGCGTGCGTCCGGATTTCAATTTGGAGGTCCGTAGAGTAAATTGAAGCATTTCGGCAAAGATTGAAAAGTTAAAATTTTGGAAGGTTTAGAGGTTTGGCCGAGAGTTGACTTTGGTGGTATCAGGGTCGGAATGCAATTCCGAGAATTGGATTAACTCTGTTATGTCAATTGGGACTTGCATGCAAAATTTGACGTCATTCCGGGTCGATTTGATATGTTTCGGCACAAGTTTTGGAAGTTGGAAGATTTGAAAATTTATAAGTTCGATTCATGGTGTGATTCGTAGTTTTGATATTGTTTGATGTGAATTGAGGCCTCGAGTAGGTCTGTTGTTATAAGACTTGTTGGTATATAAGGGCGGGGTGCCGAGGGACTCGGGTGAGTTTCGGACGAGCTTCGGATCAATTGGAGCATTTTTGGGTGAAGCTGGTTTGGGCTGAGTTCCGGTGTGATCGCACTTGCGGGTGCCTAGGTGCAGGTGCAAAGATGAAGGAGCAGAAGCATGAAAGGTTGGGCTTGGCAACCTTCGCAGATGCGGACATTGGTGTGCATATATGGCTCCGCAAAAGCAAAATATTGGACGTCGAGCCGAGCTTGAGCGCAAAAGCAATTTGGGCATGCGCACATGCGGTTGCACAGAAGTGGAAGAATGTTTGTAGGTGCGAGAGGGCAGCTGGTCAGTGGGTTTCGCAGGCGCAGTTATTTTGTCGTAAGAACGATGCCGCAAAAGCGGCTAATCATGTCGCAGGTGCGATTATACCTGGGCAGAATCATATAAGTTGAGGGTTTGGCCATTTTCTTCATATTTTGAGTTATAGACTTAGGATTTGGGCGATATTTGAGAGGTTCTTCACGTGTTAGATTTGGGTAAGTGTTCTTTATCTGAAATTTATCGTATTTCATGATTCCATCATTATTTTTATCATTTAATTAGTGGTTTGAGTTGGGAAAAATGAGGATTTTGCGAAAAACATTCAAAAATATAAAATGATGATTTGAAGGACGAATTGATGTCGGAAATTGATAATTTTGGTATGGTTAAATTCGTACTGGAATGGGTGTTTGGGTTTTGTGAATTTTATCTGGTTCGAGGTGCGGACCGGGGGGTTGACGTTTTAGTTTTTGTTAAAGATTAAAGCTTTATTATCCGGAATTATTTTCTATTAGTTTTATGTATGAGTCGTCCGGAGGTTGTTTCACTCGAGAAGGTCATTTTAGAGTGTCGATCTAGCTTCTTTGAGTTAAGTAGCTTGCCTAACTTTGTGTGGAGGAACTACCCCTTAGGATTTGAGTCATTTGGGCTAATTGTGTCATGCTTAGGCCGTGTACACGAGGTGACGAGTACATGCTCAGGCTTATTTGTAAATATTTGACTGTTTAGGGCTCTTAGATTCATAAGTTCATTAGATATGAAGTTATTTTGTCATATTAAATTTCCCATTTACTAAATTCAACCTTATGTGTCTTATTTGGAACTAATTGCTTCATGTTGTACTCTTATTGCCGATTAAACTCTTATGTGCCTTAACGGAAGTTGTTGCCTCTTGTATTGCCATGCAATCTTTTCCGTAATTGTCTATCCTTAATTAGAGTTATTATTATCTTTTTCATAATTTCTTATCCTTAGTTGAACTTGCTATATCTCTTCCGTAATTGCTCAATCGTAAATGAAGTTTTGTTATCCCTTTTCATTGTTGACTTATCCTTAGTTGGAATCATTGATTCTTGTTATCTCTCTTATCGTCGAATTATACTTTTGTGGAATCTTTGCTACACATTATCTCTTCTTTGTTGAGATATTCTTGTTAAGACCATTATTCCCTGTTGTGTCTTCCTTTGTGAGTTCGTTCTACCGTTTTCGTGTGTTCTGATGTTCCTGAGTTGATTTACTTGTCGTATCCTCTGTTATTGTTGTTATTATTGTTGTATTCAGTGTTGTTGAGCCGAGGGTTGTGCGTGGTTCTGATATTGAAATTATTTTGCTGAAATATTATGGTATATGGGCACACATTATGAAAGTCATTTTGTTGAGTTGTTATGTTTTAGCACGTATGTTATTGTTGAGATGATTGTTATGACGTTTGCACGAGGTTTCTGTCGTGTTGTTGTTATGATGTTTGCTCGAGATTTCTGTCGTGCTGTTGTTATGATGTATGCACGGGGTTGCTGTCTTACTGTTGTTATTATTGATACGCATATGGTGGTATAAAGTATGGGTATTAAAACGCATGTGGTGAAATAAGGTGGGCTTCATACACATGGTTAGTAGGGGAACTACTAGAAGCCATGCGGTGTGATAAGATGGGCTAAAATGCGGTATGGTATTTCGGAAAAAATAATTTTTAAAACTAAATGTAAAGTCTCCCGTGGTGATATAAGGAAAGATTGTAACCATTTTATGATTTGAGACTACCAGGGGGTACCTCGGTAGTGATTCTTGTTGACATTTCCCCCATTCTTTTGTACTTGTTTTACTTTATTTGGTTTCACCGGATTTGATCTACGTTCATCTTACTCCACAGTGTTATTACCTGTTGTGTCTCGTTGTTAATTGTTGTTGTTAGTCCCTATTACAAACATCATATTATTATCTTCATCATGCCTTGATTTATATTGATATTTTGTCCTTTTAGTTCTACATTTATACTTGTTCAGGTTGTTTAGTCCAGTGGGTATGTTGGCTATTCCTCATTACTACTTCACCGAGGTTAGTCTTGATACTTACTGGGTTCCGCTGTGGTATACTCATGCTATGCTTCTGCACATTTTTGTGCAGATCCAGGAGTCCCGTATATTGTTGAGTATTAGCTAGCTGGTCGAGCATTGTTGGGGACACTCAAGGTAAACCTGTCGTCGCGTTCGCAGGCCTCAGAATCAACTTCTTATTGTAATTGTACTATTTCATTATATTTCGAACATTTATATTTAGCGATTTTCTAGCAAACTCAGTAGAGTTTATTACTTGTACTACCGGTTTTGGGCCATTGTATTGCACCTAGGATCATTGGTTTTACTATTGAAATTTCAGTTTCATGCTTAGTAGTTGTCCTGATTAAATGTTACGCCCAATGTTTTCGTAGGTGAGAGTACGTCCTAAGTCAATTGATGTAAGCTCAGAAATGAGATTGTCTTTGAAAGTACATAAAGTAAGTTAATCATGTTACCTTGGAGGATACAAATATTTAAGATCATGAATAACAAGTGCCAAGAGGGTTGAAAGACTTAGAAGCTAAGCAAACTGAAGAAAATAAGTTTTGTCAAAAGTCGACAAGATGAGGATATTATAACATGTACTCTTGGGATAAGAATAGGGAGATTAACATGATAAGGTGGTTATGTTATGAGTTATTTTAATCGTATGATAGTCGTGTATTACATTTCGAAGTCAAGCGAGTTGTGGAACAAAAGTTGTCGAAGGTCATCACAAGTTACATTTATAAATGAGCTGAAAATTAGGTCAAATGTAGCTAGGATTTTCTCCCAATATACTTGGAATTTGTTACATCTTGTGCGTCCCAAGGTGACGTATAATGAATATAAGACTTGTTAATCATGATTTAAATGAGTGTAAAGTCATAATATGACTATATATGATTTTTGGTTATATAAAATAATGTTTGGAAAAATCGGATTTAAGTTGCGGAAAATCCGACTAAGGATTTGCCTTGTAACGAAGCTTTATGAGCAATACATTTCGTGTGTTATAAGAGGTCTTTTTGGGACATATTATATACCACATTGAAGGTCTTGGAATGTGGTTTCCAGCACTCATAACTGTTCATATACCACATTGAAGGTCTTGGAATGTAGTTTTCAACACTCATAACTGTTCATTCATATGGCATCCGAATAAAAAGATATGAGCGTCTGAAGAAGAGCTACTGCTAGGGTGCAAAGCTAGCACCTCTATATCTTTGCAAAAGTTGATATATATAGGTTTTAAGTTGTCTTTCTATTCATTTTTCATAGAACACGAACAGAGAACCCCCATAAACCTATCCTTAAGCTCTCTATAAGGGTTTCAAAGAAGATTAACATCCCGGGTACGAAATTAAGAAGCGATAAGATTAGAACAATTCCTACGACGTAAGAATCATTATACCACCTCTCTTTTTCTTTGTAACTTGAGTTTTAGAAGGTACTTCATAGTTAAGAAAATGCCTACTTTATGTATTTAAGTTTTTAAATATCAAGGAAGGTTGATAAATTTATTTCTCAATAGTTAAAACTCACGGGATGGTGATCGGGAGCCGTGAGTTTAATTTATTCCACTTTTAGCGGACTGTTTTGTAGCCCACTCATGTTGGCCTCTTATGCTGATGATTTATGGAGTTTGGAAGGATAAAGGGTGTGTATAAAATTAGACAACTAGTGGGTTGGTCGCTCATCGTTGCAATTTCAGGCTAATTGATAACTTGTTCATTGGGTGTGTTATGGTATATTTATTGTTTTGGTTGTATTAAAGGTCCCGAATTGTAGTTAGGTTGCTTTTGAGTTGCTGGTTGTATTGTGTTGTTGTCTCGCCTATAGTAGGCTTGAGGGAGCAGTAAATTCAGGGGAAATATTGCCCGTTTTATTTTAGAATCGAGTTATCGTTTGAGATATATGGTATACTAGTGCCATCTAAGTTGTACACGTATTTCTTTGTTATAGGTTTGGCGCGCTAGTTGTCATAAGCTTGTTGTTGAGTTGAATTGCTGACTTGAGGTATGTTAAGGCCATCCATTCTTTTCTTTTGGCATGATCCATATGATACAACGAAACGAGCAAGCACGCAACTTTCATAAATAATTCTATTCTTAGAAATACAAGGGTAGCCTTTGTTCTCGATTCCCTATATGTACTACTATCATATCGTTTGTTCATGGGTCTCAAAAAATATTTAAGTTGAGATGGTATCGTCGGGCTATGTGGATTGGGGTGATGGGAGATCACCCGTGGGTGTATGTATGGTAAGTTCACTCAGTGTTTTGATGACTTCGGAATGGTTCTTGACATGTTCAAGGATGAACGTTTGTTTAAGAGATGGAGAATGTAATGACCCGATCAGTTATTTTGAAAATTAGCGTCCCGTTCGGCGGCTTAAGATCTCGAGCGGCTTCATAATATGTATTCGGGGTCAATTTAGAAGAAGGATTCTTATTTTAGAAGCTTAAGCGGTAAGAGTTGACCAGAGTTTTGACTTTTGTGTAGACGACTCAGAAATAATTTTTTGATGATTCCAATAGCTTCGTATGGCAATTTTGGTCTTAGGCGTGCTTCCAGATTTTGATTAGGAGGTTTGTAGAGTAAATTGAAGCATTTCGGCGAAGATTGGACAGTTAAAGTTTTGGAAGGTTGAGAGGTTTGACCGAGACTTGACTTTGGTGGTATCGGGGCCGGAATGAGATTTCGAGAGTTATATTAGCTCCGTTATGTCAATTGGGACTTGCATGCAAAATTTGCAGCCATTCCGAGTTGATTTGTTATGTTTCGGCACGAGTTTTGAAAGTTGGAAGATTTGGAAATTTATAAGTTCGATTCATGGTGCGATTCATAGCTTAAACGTTGTTTGATATAAATTGAGGCCTCGAGTAGGTCCGTGTTTTGTTATAGAAATTGTTGGTATATTCAGATTGGATTTCGAGGGACTCGAGTGAGTTTCAGACGAGCTTCAGATCAATTTGAGCATTTTTGGATAAGGCTGGTTTAGGCTGAGTTCTGGTGTGATCGCACCTGCAGACAACTAGGCGCATGTGCAATGGTCGCAGGTGTGAAGTTGAAGGCGCGGAAGTGAGAAATGATGGGCTTGGCAGTCTTTGCAAATGCGAAAATTGATGCCTATTTGCAGCTCCGCAGAAGCGAAATATTGGACGCATGAGCGAGCTAGAGAGCATAAAGCAATTTGGGCTTGCGCACCTGTGGTTGCGCAGAAGCGGAAGAATGTCTGCATGTGTGAGAGGGAAGCTGGTAAGTGGGTTTCGCTGGCACAGTTCTTTTATCGCAATGAGACGCTGCATAAACAGCTAATCATGTCGCAAATGCGATTATACCTGGGGCAGAATTATATAAGTCGAGGGTTTGGCCATTTTATTCATATTTTGAGTTATAGACTTCGGGTTTGGGCAAATGTTGAGAGGTTTTTCACGTGTTCGATTGGGATAAGTGTTCTTTATCCAAACTTTATTGTATTTCAAGATTCCATCTTTATTTTTATCATTTAATTAGTGGTTTGAGTTGGGGAAAATGAGGATTTTGAGAAAAACTTTCAAAAATATAAAATGATAATTTGAAGGACGAATGGATGTCGTAAATTGGTAATTTTGGTATGGTTGAACTCATATCGGAATATGTGTTCGGGTTTTGTTAATTTTATCGAGTTCCGAGGTGCGGGCCCGGGAGTTGACTTTTTAGTTTTTGTTAAGGATTGAAGCCTTATTATCTGGAATTGTTTTCTATAAATTTGATTTATGATTTGAAGTTATTTTGGCTAGATTTGAGCCGTCCGGAGGTTATTTAACTCGAGAAGGTCATTTAAGAATATCAGTGTAACTTCTTTGAGGTAAGTATCTTGCCTAACTTTGTGTGGGGGAACTACCCCTTAGGATTTGAGTCATTTGTGCTAATTATGTCATGTGAAGGTCGTGTACACGAGGTGACGAGTACGTGCTCAGGCTTATTTGTAAAAATTTGACCGTTTAGGGCTCATAGTTTCTTAAATTCATTAGATATAAAGTTGTTTTGTCATGTTAAATTCCCCATTTACTAAATTCACTCTTACATGTCTTATTTGGAATTAGTTGCTTCATGTTCTACCCTTATTGCCGATTAAACTCTTATGTGCCTTAACTGAAGTTGTTGCCTTTTTTATTGCCATGTTATCTTGTCACGACCCGAAAGTTTTCACCGACGGGACCATGAATGCGCCTAACATTTCACTTGCCAGGCAAGCCAATGTTAGAGAATCATTAAACCAATTCTTTATTTCCATTCAGTAAATAATAATAATTAACTAAAATAAAATATAATAAGTGCGGAATATTATGAAACTGTATTAATTACTACCATCCGGATCAGGAGTTTCAATTAATCAGCATTCTAGAATTTCACTACAAGTAATAGTCTGAAAGAAATACAACTGTCTGAATGAAAGAAAACAATAGGACATAAAAAGATAGACGGGGACTTCAAGGTCTGTGATCTACCTTGAGTCTCCGGACAGCGGACCAATAGCAAATCTCGATCAACCTGAGCCGATATCAAAATCTACACATAAAGTGCAGAGTGCGACATCAGTACAACCGACCCCATGTACTGAAAAGTATCGAGCCTAGCCTCGGCGAAGTAGTGATAAGGCTAGGACAAGACACCCACATATAACCTGAACAGTATAATCATGCTAGTGGCAACAACAGTAAATAAGAAATAATACAGAAATAATGGGAGGGGAACATACAGTGGGGGAATACAACAAACACAGTGAGAATAATGAAAAGACAAAATTATACCGGAAATCTTTAAACGAATTGAGCAATTAAGACAACAAGGAAAAACTGCACGGCATCACCCTTCGTGCTTTTACTCTCAACCTCACCAAGTAATAAATAAGATTGCACGGTA
>AWOL01S0120234.1:0-12162 GCA_000715115.1 Nicotiana otophora
TTTAATGTCATTATGTTCTCCCTCTCTTTCCAACTTATGAAAGAGTGACATAGCTTCTTCAACAAGTACATTCTTAAAATAGCCAACACGCAAGATGCTATGAGTACAAAAATCAGGTCTCTGCCCTGCCGATAGCATATCTGCAAAGATTTTTTGTGCGGTGTCACTTCTTCCAACTCCAAACAGACCTTGTAAGATAATATTGTAGGTAAAAATATCAGGTTTAACCCCCCTTTGAGAAATTTCAAGAAATAATTGCATGGCCTCGTCCAACTTCTTTTGCTTACAATATCCATTTATTAGTGTGTTATAACTAATAAAGTTAGTCTCAATGCTCTTGTGTATCATGGAATCAAAAATTCTCCTCGCTCTATCCATTTGACCATGCAAACAGTATCCATCTACTATCGCATTGTAGGTGACCATAGTAGGCTCCACACCTTTTCTGATCATGTGTCTTATTATTTTCTCAGCGTCTTCAACTTTTCCTTCTTTTCATATCCCATCGATCACTATGCTAAAGGTGTACACAGTTGGATAAATATTAAGATTAACCATCTCATAGAACAAAGTCCTAACATTTTCCCACCGACGAAACTTACACACACCATCAATCAATAAACTACAACAATAACAAACTCAGTGTAATCCCATCAATGGGGTCTAGGGAGGGTAGTGTGTATTCAAACCTTACCCCTACCTTATAAAGATAGAGAGGTTATTTCCGATAGACCCTCGGCTCAAGGAACAGTAGAGATAAGATAAAGCAGCCAAGTAGTAAACAAAGGTGACAACAATGCATTATAGTGACGAGCGTGAATGACACAACAACAAGCACAACATGTAATAATAAAGAACCATGACTAAGATAATACAAAAAATAGTCTTAGTACTATTGATAGGCCTAGGAGGAACACACTACTATGTCAACCTACAACCCTAATCTTCGTTCTCCACACCTTTGTATCATGGGTCATATCCTCGATAAGCTGAAGCAATGACATGTTCTGCCTAGTAATCTCTCCCCAACACTTCTTAGGCATTCCCCTTCCCCTCCGCAGATCCGCCATGGACAACCCCTCATACTTTCTGACCGGTGCATCTATGTCTCTCCTCTTCACATGTCCGAACCATCTCAACCTAGATTCCCACAACTTGTCCTCCACAGATGCCACTCCTACCTTGCCCCTAATAACTTTATTCCTAATCTTGTCCTTCACGGTATGCCCACACATCCATCTCAACATCCGCATTTCAGCTACTTTCATCTTCTGGGCATGGGACTTCTTGACAGGCCAACACTCAGGTCCTTACAACATAGTTGGTCTAACCACCACTTTATAGACCTTGCCCTTAAGTCCGGGTGTTACATTCTTATCACACAAAACCCCTGAGGCGAGCCTCCATCTTATCCACCCTGCTCCAATACGATGAGTAATATTTCGTCAATCTCCCCATTACCTTGAATAATGGCCCCAAGATTCTTGAAACTATCTCTTTTGGAAATGACTTGAGTACCAATCTTCACTTTCACTCCTTCTTCATGCAACCCATCACTAAACTTGCACTCCAAGTACTCAATATTTGACCTACTCAACTTGAAACCTTTAGACTCCAGCGTCTGTCTCCTAACTTCTAACCTAGCGTTATCTTCGCCTCGCGTCTCTTCAGTGAATAGCATACACTATGGAACCTCCCCTTGTATGTGTTGGGTCAGCACATCTAACGCTAAGGAAAACAAAAATAGGCTAAGAGCCCATCCCTGGTGCAACCCCATCTCCACTGGGAAATGATCCGAGTCTCCATTTGTAGTCCTCAGCCGAGTCTTTGCTCCCTCCATTTGGACTTGTGTATTTGCTGAAGTTTCTGGTTTTTGGAGTTTTCGCACCTGTGGTGGGCGGATGAAGAAGCGTAGATGTGGGATTTAGCATCCCAAGCTGGGTTCGCAGGTGCAGAGGTAATTGCGCAGAAGTGGCCTCGCTTCTGGGGTTGGTCTGTGCGCATAAGCGGTGAGGGTCGCAGGTGCGGTTCCTTGGTCGCAGGAGCACATTCGCAGGTGCGATGCTTTTCTTGCAGAAGCGGACCCAGGGTACTTAAGTTAAGTCTGCACCTGCGATGGAATTTCCGCAGGTGCGGTATTGCAGGTGCGATTATAGNGTACATGTTCTTAATCACCCTAGTGTACGTCATCGGGAGACCTCTAGCCTCTATACATCTCCATAGGACCTCTCTTGGGACTTTATCGTAGGCCTTCTCTAGGTCAATGAATACCATATGCAAGTCCTTCTTCCTCTCCCTAAACTTTCATAGTATGACTCAGCAGCTTAATACCCCTATAATTGTTACAGTCCTATATATCACCTTTGTTTTTATACAACGGGATCATCAAATTCCATCACCAATCTTCAGGCATCTTCTTCATCCTTAAAATGACATTAAACAAACCAGTAAGTCACTCCAATCCAGCCCGACCCACTTTCTTCCAAAAATCCACTGGGATCTCGCCAGGCCTAGTTGCCTTACCCCTGATCATCTTCTGCACTATATGTGATAATGTCTGGTGGAACGCCTTTCTGTTTCATCTAATTTAAAAGGTTGATAGCATCATCTAGCATTCTATCTTTGCAAAGGGCATCTATAACATTGTTATAGATGTATGTGTCAGGCTTAGTGCTTCCTTGTTCCATTAATCGAAGCAAACTAAAAATAAATCCAATATGGCCCCTTTTGCTAAGCCCATTCATGACAGTTGCATACATGACTTCTTCCGATTTACAAATATTCTCTCTCACTAGCGTTTTGAACAAGTGAACGACATCTTTAACCTTATTTTCAGCATAGAGTCCCTTTATTAAGGTGCAAAATATAACAACATCAAATGCAATACCATTCTTCAAGAAAATGGCCAATACAGAAAATCCAAAATTAGCACGATGCATGAGGCAATAACTGTTAATCATTATACTCAAGATGAATTCATTAGTTGGAATACCTAATTTCTGCATTTCTCCAAAGAGATGTTTCATATTAGTTGGAAACAACATCAGAGTAATGTTTCATATTTACTATAATTTTTAGCAGTTTCGAGAAGCTGCGAGGAGAAGGAAGAGGATGTTCTCTAACTATTTGACGGAACACACTCACAACATTATCTAAACACTTGATGTTCTCAAAACTTCGAGAAACCCCAAGTCTACCCTTTGTCGAAATGAATGTATTACTAGGAGATGAAGAATAATCTCTGTGCCCAATTGCGAAAGTAGAATAAGCAATCTTGGGGTTTCCATGAGAAATAGCCAAGACTGAGATGAAGGTATTACCATTGCGAGGGTAACAAATTGCAACTCTCTCCATCTTCACTTTACTACAGTGGGAGCCAAGGAAAATACGGGCATGCGGCAGCCCAATCTTAAGAAGCAGACAACAAAGTGATAGTATTGTTGTTCTTTATTAATTAAAATTAATGTGTTAATAAAGAATTTTAACTATAGTAAAGGAATGGCTTTCACAGTTTAAAGGTGGAGAATTCAAGTAGAAAATGATGATGTTAATTGATTTTGATATACAATAGAACCTCTCTAAATTAATGTTGTCGGGACCATAAAATATTATTATTTTGTAGAGGTAATTATTTAATCGATAAATTAATATTTATTAATTTAAAGAGTGTTTTCGAGGTTTAATGAAGGTTAATTTTGATTACATCAAAATTATTGTCTCTTACTAATTTATGTATCATATTTATTGAATTAATATAAAAAATAAATTCATTATACATAAAGCACAATGTATGATGTATGATTCATTGTAATTTTTTTATTATTAAATGATTCATTGTAATGTTCATTCTCTATTCATTGTAATTAATAAATTATTGTTTCTTAATAATAAAATATTATTCATTGTATTTTTACTAAAAACATTCAATATATGATGGTGAGAGAATAAACTATATAAGCAACATAGAAAATTTCTTCAAATCGTACCCAACAATGGCTTCTCATCTAAAACAATACCATCAGAAAAAACAATGTTGATGATGAAAGTGAAGACGATATAATACCTTTGGAACCAGTTACGCGTAAGGAAGCACTTATCGCGCCTAGTACTCTTAATAATTGTTTGGTGAAGTTCGAGAAGACAACGCTGGAACATTTGGATGCAATAAGAAAAGTTAGAGATGAGCTTCAACTAGATTTAAATTTAAGAAAAAAACAAAAGACACTAGAATCATATTTCACTAAACTAATATCTATGAACATGTGTTGTACATTAATAATGACACATAATGGTTTAAACATTTAATTATATAAATGAACAACAAAATATAACTAATGAGAGAAATTTTATGTATAATAATATAACAATCATCTAAATGCCGAAAAATATTATACATTAGCATAATACATGAATTCAAAATGAAAGGACATCATCAAAACTTACATGTCACGACCCAAAATCCATTAAGATCGAGATGGAGCCGGACCCCACTGTCAGGCAAACCAACAATAAATACTAAATTTGGTCCTCATCTTTAATATTTTTTGAAATCATATGTTCCTTCAAATTAAATAGTAAAGGATGAAAATTTCAGAATAAATAATAATGTTTTTATCAATATCAGTACTGAATGCCCATAATCAATCCCAAAACCCGATGTCATAAGTGCATGAGCATTTGCTAGGAAATAAAATAAAATACAATAACTGTCCAGAATATAAATTTGGACATAAAAAAATACAAATACTCTGAAGGAGACTCTGCCGGCTGCGAATCGTCTAAACATGCAGCTCACCTAAGTCTCCGTATCAACCACACTGCTGCGCCCACAAGGCCAATAATATATATGTGTACCTGCACAAACAATGTGCATCAAGTATAGTATAAGTACGTAAATCAATACTTACCTAGTGAGTATCCCGCCTAACCTCGAAGAAGTAGTGACGAGTTGTCGACTCGGACACTTACTATGAGCTATAATTAATATCAGGTACAGTAAAGAAGTGAATAGATATGAAACAGAGTAAATACATGAAATAACATGTACAAAATACGTGGCATAATTCCCCTATTTACAATTTTACTCGAGCTCTCAACTAGCAAGTTCCCTCCGTAACCGGAGCATATATAGAGATGGTGGATTTCATCAAAGAGATGATCATAATTTAAATAAGAGAAAAACCTCATATACACCGGCTTCTTGCCAATGTTACGCACGATTCCATGAGGATAATATATATAGGAAATGCTGAGGCGTACGACCCGATCCAACATAAAAGTATACTGTGCACTGCCGAGGGTCGAACAACGCGAACCATAGATGCATCTATTAACCTGCCGAGGCGAATGACCCATTCTCATGAGAGTGTGGTACATAAATCCTGTCGAGGCGAACGACCCGATCACATAAGAGTAGTAGAAGAATATACCCTACTCGCGAATCATACGCGCAACACGGTCAAATATAAATTTAAGGAATCTCCCCGCTCGCGGATCATACTTGCGACGCTGTCAAATATAAATTCAACATTAAAATCATATCTCTTTCTTGATTCTTTTCAAAATAAGGGAATTTCAGCTTGTAGCTTTTTAAGGAAATTACCCCGCTCGTGAAACATACATGCGACGCGGTTACACATAGATTTCTTAAGCTATTATAGCATTACTGAATCCTTTTCGAAATTTCAAAGTTCAAACGAAACCTTTTAAATCTTACAATCTTCAATTTCAACTCCTTTCAAAACATTTAATAAGAAAACTCAATCTCACTCCCTCTCAAGGCAGACAATAAACATAAATCAATAACAATATCAACAAGGCATGATGCGAGCCTAAAACTACCCGGATATAGGCATAGCTAGTAGCTACGCACGGACTCTCGTCATATCGTGCGTACGTAGCCCCCACAAATAGAAGCACACAATACTTTAGTTCACCTATGGGGTTAATTCCCTCTTAAGGTTAGCAAGGAGACTTACATCACTCCGAAATTCTGTAACCGGCTTCAACGCCACTCTAACACCCCAAACCGACGCCGAACGCTTCAAAACTATCCAAACAATGCACAAACCAATGAAACTACACTCTAATACTCATAACAATTCAGTTTACTACAATTTCCAACTCTGCTCGAAAAATCGGTAAAATCACCCTCAGGCCCACGTGCCCGGATTCCAAAAATTTTCAAAGATAAACATTGATCATAGTATTACGAACTCAAATATATAATTTGTTCTCAATTCCTTACCCAAATTCATGGTTAAATTCCAAAAATACCAATTTCTAGATTTTTCTTCAAAATTTTGAATTTCTATAAATTTTCACGTCTACATCCTCGTATAATCCATGTATTTAACTTGCAATAGGTGGGAATCACTTACCTTGACATAGATGATGAAGATAGAGATCCAAAATCGCTCCAAGACTGGCTCCCATGGAGGAAATGAAGTGCAAATGAGCCAAAACATCCATTTTAAAAGAACACTGCCTAGGTCTTTCCCCTTCGCGATCGCGGAAATCCACTTGCGATCACGAAGGCCAATCAACAGCTGCCTAAAAGCTTCTCTTTCGCGAATGTGATGCCCAAAACGCGATCACACTGCTCATCCCCTTCCTCTTTCGCGATCGCAAACCCCGCTATGCGATCGCATAGAACAACCTTCACCAAACGGGCCAGCCCCATTAACACAGCGCGTTCGAGATTTCCCCGATGCGAATGCGAAGAACCTCCAGTTCGACCCTCCGCGAATGCGAACTATTATATGCGATCGCGTAGAGGATTAATCCCACCAGTCCACTTAACCCTTCGCGATCACGACCCTTTCTTCGCGATCGCGGAAGAGGAAACCATATGCACAGAAACCAACAATTCCTCAAAGTCCAATATCCGTCCGAACTCGATCCGAGACACACCCGAGGCTCTCGGGACCTCAATCAATTATACCAACACATCCCAAAACACATTACGAACTTTGTCGAGCCTTCAAATCATATCAAATAACATCGAAATTATGAATCACAACCCAATTCAAACTTAATGAACTATGAAACTTCAACTTCTACAATCGATGCCGAAACATATCAAATCACGTCCGATTGTCCTCAAATTTTGCACACACATCATAATTGAAATTGTGGACCTACTCCAACTTCCGAAGTCGGATTCCGAGCCCGATATCAAAAAGTCCACTTCCGATCAAACTTCTCAAAAACTTTCAAATTTCTAGCTTTAGCCAAATGACTCCAAAATGATCTACAGACTCTGAATCCACTTCTGGACGCGCTCCCAATACTAGAATCACCGTACGGAGCTATTCCCAGGCTCCGAATCTCAAACGGACATTGATAATATTGAAATGCACTTCAACCCAAATTTATGAAATTCTTCCAAAATGCCAACTTCCACAATAGGCGCTGAAATGCTCCTAGCTCATCCAAAACCCGATCCGGACATACGCCCAAGTCCGAATTCATCATACAAACTTGTTGGAACCTTCAAATCCTAATTCCGAGATCGTTTACTCAAAAATCCAACCTTAGTCAATTCTTCCAACTTAAAGCTTCCGAAATGAGAATTTTCTTTTCAAATCAACTCTGAACTTCCAAAATTTCAATTCCGACCACGCGTACCAGTTATAATACCTGAAGTGAAGTTGCTCATGGCCTCAAACTGCTAAACGACGCATTATATCTCAAAAAGACCGGTCGGGTCGTTACATTCTCTCCCACTTAAACATACGTTCAACCTCGAACGTGCTAAGAATTGCTCTGGGGTTGTCCGAAATCACTGTTTAATACCTCGTGCACTTACCCGTGCTGCCACAACGCAGTTGAGCACACTAGCCTGAGCCAGTCTAAATATTCTCCCTTTTTACTTAGCCAAATAAGCCTTAGAGTCCAATTCCAACATCCGGAATTCTCTGCCAGGCTTGTTCCCATCATACGAACACCGTATCAATCACTACACGATGCACTGATACACGATTGCATACCTTTGCTGAATTCTCACTATGCACTGCATAACTCACATGACCATAATAACATCCTCTGATAACAATAGCTGAAATTCACGAATCTGATTCTCACAATGCACCTCGTGACATATATAAGTCTGTTCCAACTCATGCAATACCGCCACGGCGGAAGAGATGTGTAGAAATTCATAACCAAATTCAGAGTCAACAAATCATTGAATCCCCCTTTGACTAGAATCATCACCCCATTATGAACCAAATAATGGTATTTGCTCTTTAATATACTTCATATAATCCGATCGCACTAATCCCAGATACAAAAATCTCGGCTCACCCAGTATAAGCCGTTCAGGCAACAAACCACCCCAGACATGACCAAAAGTCTAATATGATGCCGCAATGTGCCAATAAGCTACAAACTCGAACATAATACATAAGGAAAACGAACTCTGGAAGGGACTACTCAACCCACACAACTAATTAGACAACCGAAAATGTGTTATGAACCTTCCCCAGAAAATGGAAAACAAAACACACGAAAATAGATATAGGGGACTGTAATCAACATCCCACTGTTGCGACGTGCAACCCGATCCAAACAACATACCCGTGGCGGCGTGCCACCCAATCCACACATAAAGTCTACATAAAGAGATACTTACCGAGCTAGAATGCTCATTACTACAAAATACCCGAATATCGGCCACAAGCACGCTAAGTGCATAATACCATCCCTGGGGAGACAGATAGCGCCATACGCTACAACACTCAAGCACAACTAAGGTGTGATATATGATTTGAATCTCGAGAGCCATCCTTCTCATATAACACCACCGCTATGCGGAAACTCAACACATAAGAAATTTACCAAGCCATTTCATAACTCACACGGCATAATATAGTATTACATGAAATAGACGACGACGAAACGACATCCAACATCCGAATACCTCTCTATAAGAAGCGCTATACTGAAATGAACACATCCGGCCTGATATAGAGCATATATTCATATTTAAATCCATCCACAGACCTCAAGCCGATTCTGATTGCACCGTACTAGGCTAATAACCTTTCAAGGATCCATAATAACCCCTTTTCCCATAACACACAAGAACAACCTTCATAACTAGAACAAACTTCCACAGTCCACAACCAAGTGGACCGTGCGGAAAGAGTAGAAGAATGGGACCTATTATGGGACATACCATTACAGACGTATGATCATTACACTTCAATCGGGTTATTCTATTCCACCTCTTAGAAAGAAAAGAACTTTAAAGAACAATCCCTCCAGGCATAAATTCTCGAATCAGCGATATTACCATAATCTTCATACTTAGTTTCAATCTTCACTCAATCCAGTGACTACATGCCACTCTTACATAATATTTCCGTGGGACACGCTCCCACGACCTTTCGCACCAGGTAACAAGTCTGCACATCCATACCACCGGTCACACTAATGCTGTAAAGCATATCAAGACTCCGCAATCAGTATACAAAGCCTTTTACACAGGATATTGATCTCAGGTGACGCTGGAGACAATACTAGCTTATTCTAAACATCTAAATTCCTTTTTCCTGCTCATCCGAGCTCGTGACATCCTTGTCAATACCGAACTGCAACCTCAATCACTAATCTTTCAAATTTCATGCCGCTCACCGCACCTATCTTACCAATACGCGAGGACCCAAAAATTGCATCATAGCTCCTAAACCACTAATAGGATACACACTTCACTTTGTAGAAACCTTTCACTTAACTCGTTTTAGGAGAACCATTGCAACAGATGACTGAATTCTCATAACCATAGAACACACAATTTTGGGTAACGATTCTTAACCCATTTATGGTTATATTCCACTAATCTATCACTAATTTCATCTTTTAATTTCGGATTTGGGTGGAAAATTTTGGAAAAATAGGAAGAAGTTCTTCAACTAAGGTTTTGGGTTTTGATTGAGATTTTGACATCGGATTTGGATAATTTTGGTATGAGTGAACTCATGAGTGAATGGGTGTTCATATTTTGTGACTTTTATCTTATTTCAAGACGTGGGCCCGGAGAGGTATTTTAGGGCAATTTTCGAATTTCTTGTTAAAGCCTTGATTTTATTAATTATATTAGTCTAATATAGTTGTATTTATGGTATGAAATTATTTTTGGCTAGATTTGGGCCATTCAGAGTCGGATAATTGAGGAAAGGGTATTCTTACTGATTGATTGAGCTTGGTTCGAGGTGAGTGGCTCGCCTAACCTTGTGTGGGGGAAATCCCCTTAGGATTTGGTACTATTATGATATGCGAGCACCGTGTACATGAGGTGACGAGTACGTATACGGGTTATTCGTTGTAAAACCCGATTTATTTTACTAAGTAGCAACCTGTTTTCCTTTAATTTGAGTCATATAGTTTAAATAAGTATTAGTATGTTTTTCATTCTTAATTGAGCTATTCAAATATGTGTAGTTATCCTGTTTAGCCTAATATCGCATGTCTACGTGCTTTAATTGCTTATTTGAACTCTGTGAAGAACGCCTAGTTGATTTCCTATTTTTCCTTGTTCTTTATCAATAAAACTATAGAAATCTTGTTGTTAACTGTTGTATTATCAGTTTAAGCTGTGTGTTTACTTTTCAGACTACGAAGCGGTTCCTTGGGAGTTTTTCCTGCATATTTACTTTTGAGACTACGAGGTAGTTC
The DNA here is from genome assembly GCA_000715115.1 of Nicotiana otophora. Taxonomy (NCBI): domain Eukaryota; kingdom Viridiplantae; phylum Streptophyta; class Magnoliopsida; order Solanales; family Solanaceae; genus Nicotiana; species Nicotiana otophora. The sequence continues at coordinate 10,681 of AWOL01S0120234.1, forward strand.
CTCGGGAGTTCTCCCTGCACATTTACTTTTGAGACTACGAGGCGGTACCTCGGGAGTTCTCCCTATATATTTACTTTTGAGACTGCGAGGCGGTACCTCGGGAGTTCTCCCTGCACATTTACTTTTGAGACTACGAGGCGGTACCTCGGGAGATCTCTTTGCTTCTTTACTTCGGGACTATGAGATGGTATCTCGGGAGATCCCTTACTGTTTACCCATGTGTTGTACTGCTATCTTTGCTGTGTTTTCCTTTTGTTAAATTCCTGTTTCTTAATATACTGTTATAGTCCCTTGCTTTATTTAATATATACCAGTGGGCCTGACCTGACCTCGTCAGTACTCGACCGAGGTTAGGCTTGGCACTTATTGGGTACCATTGTGGTGTACTCATGCTACTCTTCTGCACATGTTTTTGTGTGAAGATCCAGGTACTTCTTATCAGCCCCGCTATTAGCCGAGAATGCTTGCTGCTGTACGGAGACTTCAAGGTATATCTTCCGCGTCCGCAGACCTTGGAGTCCCTTTCTATCCTCCTCTATGTCAATTACCTTCTATGCTTCTTTTATTAGACTCTGGTGTATAGAGATACTAGTTTCCTCCTGTACCTTGTGACTTATGATGTTTCGTGTTCTAGGAATATTGTGTATTTATAGAGTATTGGTTATTGTACATGCCGAGCGGCATTGTTACTAGTTATTCAGTTATCCACTGTTGTTAGTTGCCAAATTTTACTTTCATTTTGTTATTTTCACAATTTGTTAGGCTTACCTAGTCGTAGAGACTAGGTGTCATCACAGCATTATACAGAGGGAGTTTGGGTCATGACAAGATGGTATGAGAGCTCTACGTTCATATGTGTCGCGAGTCACAAGCCGATTTATTAGGGTCTCGTGGATCGGTACGGAGGCGTATATACTTATCTTCGGGAGGCTATGAAACTGTTAGAAAAAATTAGACTTCTTTGATTCCTTGTCGTGCGAAATTGTTGACTTTGAAACTCTAAACTTTTGTATTCTATTCTCTCACAGATGGTGAGGACATGTACAGGAAGATCTGATGACCAGGTACCCGCGCCCCCTACTAGAGCTGCGAGAGGCAAGGGTAGAGGCCGAGGATGTCCATGTGGTGCAGCCAGAGTACCTGCACGAGCTGCCACAAAGGAGCCCCCAGTAGCTCCAATTGGAGGGCAGACACCTGAGATACTTATTGCTGCACCAGCCCTCCAGGAGACTCTAGCCCAATTTCTAAGCATGTTCAGCACCTTAGCTTAGGCTGGATTGATTCCACTTGCACTTTCCATATCTCAGGCCGAGGGAGGAGCACAGACTCCCATCACCGAGCAACGGGTTCAGATCGAACAGGTTCCAGAGATTATACCTATGCAACTGGTAGCTCCAGCTTAGTCCGATGATAGGACAGCAGTTTTTGAGGCGGAGCAACTCAGACTTGAGAGGTACAAGAAGTACCACCCTCCTACCTTCA
>AWOL01S0120238.1:0-16477 GCA_000715115.1 Nicotiana otophora
TCTGGGCCTGGGAAGCCACTATCTGAGCCAACATCTGTATGGCTCCTCTAAGATCAACATCAGCAACACCAGAATCAGAAGCTAGAACTGGAGGTTGAACTGGTATATCAGTTGGAGGGATCGTTGCACCTTCAGTAGGTGTAGGGAAAGGTGCGGTCTGATCAGATGTAGTAGATTCAGGCAGTGTAGTAACTGGAGGAATATTCTCACTCCTCGGGTGCTCACTCGCATCATCAATTATAGGGTCAACTGTCACTCCTGGGGTGACATTGGCTCTTTGGCCAGTTCTTACCTTCTTCTTAGGTGCAATGTACTGAAAATTAGAGCAACGTAGGAGTTAAAGTAGGAACAATCTTGCAACCAGCTTTATCGCACGATCAAGAACATGAAAGAAGGGTATTATTCCTAAATTCCCATGTAGCATCATAATTATAGATGTGGTCGACAACACACCGATAATAAGGACTCCACTAGACACGGCTCCAAGACATCCTAGGACACTTTAAAACCTTAGTCTCTGATACCAAGTTTGTCATGCCCCAAAATCAATGAGTGCGACCGGCTCTCAACCGAGTGAACCCGACCGAGCAAGCTTGTTAGATTCCTTCTACCCAAACTCATTCATGAAATAAGAGAATATGTGTTTTCCTTAATTAAATAATAAAGTGGTCATGTCTGCAATTACCAATTTCGTGCCATAAGTTTCATCATTATTTGATGTCTCAAATGGACAAGTAATACAACCACAACATAGCATAGTTTGTCTTTCCCGACACCAATACACAACCCACACTATGTTTACGGAGCCTCTATGGATAAAAAAAGTACAATGATAATGTCGTTAACAAGGCCCCGGCTATACCTCAAATAGAATACACAAAGTACAAAATATTTGTGACCCCGGAATGAAGTGGGGCTCACCAAGTCAGCTGGAAAGAAGGTGCACTGCTATCACTGATCAATATTTCCTGCTGTGGAACCACCTGCATCTATTTAAAGATGCAGCGCCCCCGGCAAAAGGGACGTTAGTACTGTCGAATAGCACTAGTATTATAACTAAACACCCTCTCAATAGAATGACAAATAATACAAACAAGGTTATCATAATATCAATGGAAGCTTTAATACACATCAAATCTCAATTTAGGATCAAGATATTGTTCAAATAAATTTTCATATCTCGCATTGGGAGATTTTTAGTATTGATATACCACTGTTCACAATGAAATTATTCACCATACCAATACCATCGAACTCTCAGCACGGAGTCCGATCACGACCCGATCGGCTAGGCTATCTCATTAGAGACATCAACCACAATTACTCTCAATATCAATACCACCGTCTTTAACACGGAGTCCGATCATGACCCGATTGGCTAGGCTATCCATTAGGGACATAAACCACAATTACAATTTCAATTACAATGTCTAGCACAATCAACACCATGTGTGTGGCATGGTGTCCGATCACGACCTGATCGGCTAGGCTGTCTTAATCGAGACATCAACCTTTTTATATCAATCATCACATTTCATACTCATTTCCCATCTTTTCATTTCATTTGCACCAATCGCCAGAATTATAAAATCATTCTTGGCATGTTAGCCGTATTTAGTATTTCATGCTCACCTTTATACTTTCAACTATCAACATCATCATCACCAACAACAACAATTCAAATCAAGGTGTGTAGTACACATGTGAGCAATTAAAAGTCTAAGGCACATAGAGATATTTCACAAACTTTAGCATAATAGCCTTCATTAGAACTCGACTTGAGGTCGACACATTATTAATGCACAACCCATACTTGAACACATCCTCAATTGGCAACATAACATGAATAAAGCATTTAGGATACTTATTGAACATATATCTTTCAACACAAACTTACTCGGAACATATAGCTTTCAGCACAAATCACTCGGGTCTTACATAGATTACATGAATATCGTGGGATTCAATTCTAAGAGAAGATTTTAGCCAACATACCTCACTTGAGCTTCTTTACACTCTAAATGTTTCAGAATTCATAGCAACTTTAATCTATTTTAGAAATATAACAAATTAAATTAAAATTAGGAAGATGCTCATGGTTCTAGCTCATTTGAGACTTTTATCAAACACTAAGTGTGGATTAAGGTTAAAGGTCCTTTTATGAAGGATTCCATTATCCCACAACCCAACCTTTGCCATTTTAGCTCAACAATCTTTCTACACCCTTTGATAACACATGCATGTAAAATAACCAACCCTTTTGCCCAGAAATAATCTTGCTTATTATCCATTTCTGCACAAAATTCAAAATTGAGGGTTAGGGTGTAGAATCTTACCTCTAGGATGGAGACCCAGTGAGTTTCCCTTTTTAATCTTCCAAAACATGGGCAAGAATTGAAGAACAATTATTGGAGAACACATTCTTACTCTAGGGCACCCTCTCTCACTTTAAAATGTCAGATAATAGCTCAAACATTACCCAAAGAGTGTATTTAACGAGATAGGGTCGGGTTTTAAAAACCAAAAATGGAGCTCGGGAATAGTTCTGCGGTCGCATATGCGACGCATAAGGGATATGCGGACCGCATAATGATCGCATATTTGCTGACAAAATGATCAAAAAATCTGTTTACGTATGCGGTCACTATGTTATCCGCATAACTGTTATGTGGTCGCATAATGCACCACATAACAGTTATGCGATCGCATAGTCGACCGCATAGCTACTGCCAGAATGGCCCCTTTCCTGCTCACTTCTGCGGCCATTATGCGGCCCGCAGAGTGATTCTGCGGTTGCATAATGGACCGCAGAATTACAATTTTCCACCAAAAATATTCCTTTATATTCCCGTGCATTTTTCAACCTAAAACATCATTTTCTTTTGCAAAACATTTTACGGGGCCTTACATTCTCCCCCACTTAGGATCATTCGTCCTCGAATAAGGGTAAAATCCGTTATTTGCCTCTTATGCAACTCAGTTTTTATACCACACACCAATAACCCCAATTTTTTACTAACTCCCTAAATTTTCAAATATTTCGCCAGAGTTTCCATTGTAACTAGGCCTATCCACCTGTCAGAGGGCTCCAAAAACACATCCTAATAGCATATATATAAACCAACGATGTAACATAATACAAAATAACACCAACTGTGATCTCACAAGCAATATATTTCCAAAAAGGAACACCCTTAATGCCAGTTGTACAAATGATACAAAATTCATAGAAAGCAGCTCTTAGAATATTATTCATAAATCACAACTTTATAAATACATGGTTATTCAAACAAATAAGGATACTTTTTATTCATTTCTTCAATACGTAAAACCAATTTGGCGCCATGAAGCATCATTTTCTTTTGGAAAATTTTTTACGGGGCCTTATAACATTTACCGCCGAGCTACGGCCGGTCGGGAAGTCATGCATTTACTACCGAGCTACAACTAGTTGGGCAGTTACACATTTACCGCCAAGCTACGGCCGGTCGGGCAGTCATAAATGTACCACCACGCTATGGCCGGTCGGGCAGTTACCGTTGATCAGTTGGGCAGCCATGCATCATACTATATGGATAAGAGTCTCAAAGAGAAGCATTATATATAAGTATACTAAGTATGTATATACAGTGGCACTTTAGAGATTCAGGTGGATTCTTATATGTCTTTAATTAATGTTGACTTATTGTTATGTTTCAGTTCCGCCTTACATACTCGGTACATTATTCGTACTGACGTCCTTTTGTTGGGGACGCTGCATTCATGCCTGCGGGTATAAATAATCAGTTTGATGAGCCCTCATAGTAGACGAGGTTAGCATTCAGCGAAGGATTGGTAAGGCTCCACCTCATTCGGAGTGCAGCCGAGTCTATGAGTCATCATGTCAGAGTTTTGCTACAGACTTATAGGTAGGCTCGTACCCTATCCCATTTGATGTCAAATAATCTTAGAGCCTTTGTAAACAGAGGTTCATTTTGTACAGTATGTTAGAGGCCTTGGTGGCCTATATGTATTCATATTTTAAGAAAGATGGTTTATTGATACAATGTTTTCCCACTTACAGTTGTACATTATAAGTTGTGGCCATGTGGCCCCATGATATTTACAAAAGGAATGAGTTCAGCTAACTCGACCTATGTATGTTATACATTTGGTTGAACGATCATAAGTTATAGAGTGGTTTGCTCGGGCCAGCACGACACCGGGTACCAGCCATGCCTCCCCATATTTGGGGCGTGACAATTCACTAGGGGCAGTCCTCGCAGCAGAAGCCTACTTGTGCGACATATGGTAAGAGACATTGGGGATCATGTCGTAGGGAGAGCCATAATTGTCATTACTGTGGCATTAAAGGCCATGTCCAGAGGGATTGTCGCAGGCTTCAAAGAGAGATAGGCAGTTTATATACGCAGCAAACAACGTCCGCATCTTCTATGGCCATAGCTCTCCCTGCCCGTGGCACTGCTACCCATGTTGGGCGAGTTGCAGGTAGTGGTGGTGCTTCTACTTCAGGTGGTCATGCCCGACTCTATGGACTAGTTCCCAGGCTGATGCAGAGGCAGGTAACACCGTCGTGACATGTATACTTACTGTTTGTACACTTGATGCGTATGCTCTTATTGATCCTGGATCCACATTTTCATATGTCACCCCTTACTTCGCTTTGGATTTTGGGTTAGAGCCAGAACAACTACTTGAGCTATTCTTTGTGTCTACCCAGTTGAGGATTCTTTTATTGCTTTCCATGTCTATAGGGGTTGTATGGTTATGGTCCAGGACCAAAAGACTACAACTGACCTTATTGAGTTGGAAATTGTCGACTTTGATGTAATAATGGGAATGGATTAGTTATCCAAGTGCTATGCCACTCTTGATTGTCGTACCAAGGTAGTCAAGTTTGAATTCCCAAATGAACTGATTTGTGAGTGGAAGGGAAATATTTTCGAGCCTCGAGGTAGTTGTATTTCTTACCTTAACGTGAAGATGATGATCACAAAGTGATGTTTCTATCATTTGGTGAAGATTACGAACACCAATACTGAGACACCAACTCTTGAATCAATGCTAATTGTTAATGAGTTTCCAGAAGTCTTCCTAGAAGAACTCCTTGGTATTCCACCAGATCGAATTATCGATTTTGGGATAGATGTATTACCAGACACTCAACCTATATCTATTCTACCTTATCTTATGGCCCCAGCGGAGTTGAGAAAATTAAAGACTTCTAACAAAGTGACCATTAAAAATAAATATCTATTACCACAGATAGACGGCTTATTTGATCAGTTACAGGGTGCTTAATACTTTTCTAAAATTGATTTGCGGTTAGGTTATCATCAGTTGAGGATCAAAGAGAAGGACATTCCTAAAACGGGCTTTAGGACTCGTTATGGTGACTTTGAGTTCTTAGTAATGTCTTTTGGGTTGACGAATACTCCGGCGGCTTTTATGGATTTGATGAATCGGGTTTTCAAGCCTTTCCTTGACACATTCGTGATTGTCTTTATCGATCATATTTTGGTGTATTCATGAAGTCAGGAAGAGCATGCCAATCATTTGAGAGCAACTTTGCAGACACTTAAAGAAAATAAGCTTTATGCTAAATTTTCTAAGTGTGAGTTTTGGCTATAATCGGTTGTATTCTTGGGACATGCGGTCTCAAGTGAGGGGATTAAAGTTGATCCAATGAAGATTGAAGCTATTAAGAGTTGGCCGAGACCGATAACGGCGACCGAAATACGAAGTTTCTTAGGTTTGTCAGGATACTACCAAAGATTCATTGAGGGATTCTCTATCCTGGCATCACCATTGACTAAGCTGACTCAAAAGACAACCAAGTTTCAATGGCCCGATGCTTATGAGAAAGGTTTTCAAGAGTTAAAAGATAGATTGACCACGACACTCGTGTTGACCTTGCCAATGGGTTCATGTGACTTTGTGGTTTATTGTGATGCCTCTACAGTCTTGTTGGGTTGTGATTTGATGCAAAATGATAAAGTTATCGTTTATGCTTCTAGACAGTTAAAGATCCATGAAAAGAATTATCTAACCCTTGACTTGGAGCTTGCTGCAATTGTATTTGCATTGATGATTTGGCGGCACTACTTGCACGGTGAGCATTGTGAAGTGTATACCGATCATAAAAGCTTGCAATATATTTTTAAACAAAAGGAATTAAATTTAAGGCAAAGAAGATGGTTAGAATTGTTGAAAGATTATGATATGAACATTCTTTATCACCCGGGAAAAGCAAATATGGTAGCCGATGCGCTGAGTCAGAAGTCAATAGGTACTTTGGCGCACTTGCAGATAGCCAAAGAGATTCAAGGGGTGGCAGACCAAGGGATTAGACTTGATGAGATAGATGATGGCAATCTTGCTACTTACGCTTTAGCACATTCTTCTCTTATTGAGCGTGAAAAGGCTAAACAATTTGAAGATCCGAAGATGGTGAACATCCGAAATGGCGTTCAATCCAAAGATATTCTCACTTTTACTCTTGATAATGATGGAGTACTGAAAATGAATGGACGCTTGTGTGTACCAAATGTTGATGGGATTCGTGATGAGATTATGGCAGAGGCACACAGTTCAAAATATTCTGTACATCCAGGGTCCACAAAGATATACAAGGACTTGCGGGAGATTTATTGGTGGAATAAAATGAAAGAAAGTGTTTCAGAATTTGTGTCCAGGTGCTTGAATAGTCAATAGGTAAAAGCCAAACATCAGAGACCCGACGGATTAGCTTAGAATATCGAAATCCCACTTTGGAAGTGGGAAATAATTAACACGGACTTTGTAGTTGATTTACCTCGCACCTGACAGAAGCATGATTCCATATGGGTGATCATAGACCAGATTACAAAGTCGGCACATTTCCTACATGTGAAAACAACTGACACAACAACACAGTATGCCAAACTATACTTGAAAGAAATTATCAGACTTCATGGCATTCCGGTTTCCATCATATATGACAGTGGGGCGCAATTCACCGCTCACTTTTAGCAGTCCTTTCATGAGGGTTTGGGTACAAGTATCAACTTAAGTACTGCTTTTTATCCACAGACTGATGGACAGGCAAAGCAGACCATTCAAGCGCTCGAGGATATGTTGCGAGCTTGGGTCATTGACTTTGGTGGAAATTGGGACAAGCACTTGCCTCTTATTGAGTTTTCCTACAATAATAGTTATCAGGCAAGTATCCGGATGGCTCCATATAAAACATTATATGGGTGGCGTTGTAGATCGCACATTGGTTGGTTCGAGCCGATCGAGGTTGGACTTCTTGGCCCTGATCTTGTACATGATACATTGCAGAAGGTTACTTGGATCCAGCAAGGACTAAGGACCACTCAGAGCCGGAAAAAATGTTTAGAGTTCAAAGAGGGTGACCAAGTTTTCTTGAAAGTGTCACCGATGAAAGGTGTTATGAGATTTGGGAAGAAAGGCAAATTAAGTCCTAGATTCATTGGCCCATATCGAGTCTTGAAAAAGATTGGGGAAGTAGCCTACATGCTAGAGTTACCTATATCAATGACTTCGGTTCATCCTGTTTTCCATGTATCGATGCTACGGGGATACAAGCCCGATCCCGCTCACATCATCTCCCCTGGGGTAGTAGAGATCAATGACGATTTGACTTATGAACAAGAACCGGTTGAGATTCTTGATGGGCAAATTCGCAGGTTGCGGATTAAAGATATAGCTTCGATTAAAGTGTTATGGCGTAATCATAATGTTATGGAAGCTACTTCGGAGGCCGAGGAGGATATGAATATTCGATATCCACACCTGTTCACATCTATAGGTATGGCTATTTACTAGAACATCAAGTTTGAATATCATATTTTATTCCATGGAGCGAATAAGTAATTTTGATTATCTTGCTTATAAGTTGAGATTCATCAATTTTAGTAATGTAATTGATGTACTCACTGCCTATGGTTGCTAGATTTATATCACTGTAGTAGATTTATCGTGTTAACGCCAAAAGTGAATACTTAGTGGAATTTAAGGCATATGAAGTCCGTGGAGGCATTTATGATACATTTATGATATGTGGTGCCATGTGGGTCATTAGTATTGTATTTATGTGGTTGTCTGACAGGTTGAATGTTTTTTTTGGAAAGACTTAAAAACAAAGGAAACTATGCTGAAACTTTTAAAAATTTGGAGAGTTAGTTAAATTTTGAGGTTTTAAGGTATCAAATGTGAGATGAGAGTTAAAGAAGTGATTATATAAGAATCCAGGACGACTTGTGCGAAGATCATTAAGCTACACATGTCATTCGAGGACGAATGATCCTAAGTGGGGGAGAATGTAGCGCTTCGGAACAAAAACAATACTAATTTGAATTTAATTTAATACTTTGAACATGCTAACAAATATAGGAAACACTATTTTTCACCAACAACAATTAAGAAAATAATTATTGGTCATGTTAGCACTTATATGCATTTTTCGGGATTACATGGACGGAGTATGAGAATTAAATTGAAAAAGAGAGATGGAACTCAAAAACATTACAAGTCAATATTGTGGTTGGCAACATGTAATAATACTCTAATCATCATATGAAGTAAATATATTATAATAATGATCTCAGTCATTACATAATCAAATTGGCCAACATATTTTGAATACAAATTAAGAAGGCTATAAGTAAAAGTGAAAATCACCTTAGAACTCCCGGGCAGTAAACGCTAAATGGGCCAAATTTGGTCTTTATAAGTGTATTGCACTCATAATCACTTTTCTTTCATATTCCATGTCAAATGAAATTAAGGAAGAGAGGAGGAGTATATGTCACTGACTACTAAAAAAAGCTGGATCCAATATTGATCCTATGAAGAGCTATTTCCGGCCAATACTACTCATTCTAAATAGAAACATTTTAGAACTCTCTTTGAGTTCTTTCAACTAGGTCACGACCAAGCTCCATACCTAGTATTTCAAGGTAAATTCCTACAACTTTTTGTGTTAATCTAAGTTAGCTAACAATTATACTAATACCAAAATATATTGGGATTAGCTAGATTCTAACAAGACCATCAAGAACTTCCACAATAACTCAAGCTAGGGCTTTGTTTGAAAGAAGTAATTTTCTTACCCCATCTCTGAATATAATCATAGATTGAGTATCTTTAAGGTGTTGTGAAGTGAACGTTACTACTTTTATTGAAGATTTATGCAAAGTTTTGAAGTGGGTAATGTTCAAGCTAGGGCTAAATTAGGGAAGAAGATGAATAGTGAAATTTAAGAAAACTTTTGAGTTGAATAATTATTCCACCACTTTCAATAGCTTAATTAGTGCCATAAAATAAATTATTGGACATGACTAATCGATTAAATGAAGGAATAAAATTTTGGGGTGGCTTCTAGGTAGCTTTGGCCATTAATGGATTATGTTGGATTCTTGTGAGTATGAATTGATGTCAAATGGTTGAATAGTGATAGATTAAACACGTTTGGGATGTCGTTGAGTACGTGGAGCTTATGTTTGAAGTTTAGAGGCTAACTTGAGGTATGTTGAGCTTTAAGCTATGTTGTATTTTATTTATAGATGACTTTTTGTCTTGATAGAATATAATGCATAAGGTTCACCTGTACGTGTGGGACAAGCTTACATGACTTACTCCGCGACTTAAGTAATGAAAAATTTGGCATAACATTTCTAAGAGTTAGAAATACTAACATGTTTGGTATTCTTTTTTTTGTGGACTGAATAATTTGTCTTTAGTGCATTGCGATATTGGAATATTTTCTTTATTTTATTATCGACATAAATTCATGGCTCACTTTAGGATGATGGGATTGAATTCTCTTTCTCGATTTTATTGAAGTAAGGAATACAAACACTTGAATTAAAGATCGAAAGTTTGGTTACCGAGTCATGAGTGACAATAAATTAATTGATTATTATATACTTAAAATATAGATGGAATGGCTATGTATCCTTTGATTGGGTGATTAAAACATAGACATAAGGCCTATGTAATCTATTGTCGTATACTTTAAAACATAGACGGAAGGGCTATGTACTCAATTATTATACACATGAAACAAAGACATAAGGACTGTGTACTATACCAACGAGATTTGAAACATACGTGGAAAGACTATGTACCATTCAGTTACTTGGTAAAAGTTAATGGTTCTAATTATACCTTGAAAGAATTATGCTTACATTTGATATCTTTGATAAGTTTAATTTTTTAAATTGATTCATCTCTCTTATGCATTTAATATTTTTATTGCACATATCTTGCCCCACCATGAGTGGTTGGTTATGATTCATATCTGAGTATTTCATTAATCAGGAATCCTTTGTTTAATTGATGTCCGGTTTGACAGACGGTTGAGTGCAGGGCGGTCAGCGTACGAGCTAGAGTTCCTGCGTCTTCCTTCTTTTGGTGAGCCCACATTTGTACTCGTGGGACTACTCCATTACAGTTGTATATTTTAGTATAGTGCGAGCTAGCCTCGTAGCTTTATTATCTCATTCGTTGCGTCATAAAGGTTCCATAGATGACTTGAATTATATTTGGGTTATAGGTACTTATGTGATCTTACGAATGACGTTTTATTTCATATCTTGGCTTATGGTTGGCCACCCATTTATTTATTCTATATCCATTTTATTTTCTTATTTAATCTTGATATTAATTAAATAAAGTATGGCATGTGGGCACAATATGGGTGATTGATTATGTCATTTAGGTTTGCTCGGTCCATGTGGTAGGTATCGGTACCGGCCACGTCCCATCCCGTGTTGGGGCGTGACACCTGCTAGTAATTCATCCACCACGAGACACCTCTTGCCATGCCTTCCTCGTACCTCTAAACCTGTAGCACGCCCAAATATTCCCCAAATCAATCCATACCTGTAGCACCTAAACTAATGAATTGCTACCAACTCCAAACCTCCTAGAAGATCATCTTTCTTGAGCCATCAATATTAGAAATACCAATTCGATTCAGAAACGATACACACTGCTATCTCTGACAACCGCTTCTTAGGCAGTATTCTACAACACTCTGCCCCGAAGGAAATTTGAAGAAGATCATAACGCCGGTGAACCTTAGTGCGTTCCAACAAGGACGACGATACCATATCATAAATGAGAATTCCACCATGCTCGAAGATTTCAAGGTTCGTTACTTCATCAACCAAACATGGACATCCATAGTCTGGTTGCCTTTCCTTTGCTGGAATTCAATGTTGAACTTCTAAATCATGTACCGTTAAATCCTCTTTTCAAGTCATTCACTGCCTCGACACCTAAACCAGCGCCATAGCACTACACCAACACTGTGCGATAACAATGCATGAACATCATAATAATCTGTACATAGCCTTAAAACCATAAGAAATACAGATACTGGGCTGAAACGACAAAACACTCTTTCACAAGGCGACGATTGTGGCCTACCCGAATACGTAGGGAGAAACATCCTCTACCACGTCTGCAGTACTACTACAACTCCTCGATGCCTGATTGATAATAAGCGCTTCATGTCGCATAAGATTGAGTAGGAAGGAAACAAAGGCATAAGTCTCAAGGAAATCAAATCGCACGATGAGGAATCAAGAAGGGAAGTGCTCCAAACAACCATGTAGCCTCTCAAAGATAAGTACAAACGTCTCCGTACCGATCCGCCAGACTCTACTAAACTTGCTCATGACTCGTGAGACCCAAGTAAACCTATCACTCTGATACCAAGCTATCACGACCCAAAATCCGCTAAAGGTCGTGATGGAGCCTAACAACACCGTCAGGAAAGCCAACAGTGATCTTTCAACTTACTTACTCATTTTAGTAATTTGAAAACATAATTTTTCATTAATTAGATAGCATGAAATAGAATTTACATGGTGGATGATAATATTTACACCAACTACAATGATGAACAACCTATAGGAACCCCCAAAACTCGGTGTCACAAGTGCATGATCAACAACTAGGAAATATAATAAAATACAATATATGTCTGGAATACAAGTTAGACATGAGAATATAAATAACTCTGATGGAGACTCTGCAGGCAGCTGAACGTAATATGGAATGCAACTCACAGTGAAGTCCCCGCAATAGCCGTGCCTTTGCTCCCAAAAGGCCACCAGACATATATGTACCTGCACAATAAGTGCAGCAAGTGTAGCATAAGTACGTAAATCAACGCGTACCCAGTAAGTATCTAGCCTAACCTCAGAGAAGTAGTGACTAGGGGTTGACATCGATACTTACTAGTAGTCCAATAAGACAGATACAGTGAAGTAAACAGATATGAGTCAGAGTAAATAAACGAAATAACAAGTGTAAATACGTGGTACAGTTCTCATCTCAGCAATAACTCGAGCTCTCAACTAGTAGTTACCTCCTCAATTGGAGTATATATATAATGGACCTCACCAGATAGGTCGTCACAGTTCAAACTGGAAAACACACAGATATACTAAAATCTTGCCAATTATTACACACGATTTCATAAGAATATTTTATAGAAATGCCAAGTCGTACGACCCAGTCCATCATAATATGCGAACCATAGATAGATCTATTTTTAATTTATTGCCGAGACAAACGGACCGCTCCCATGAGGATGTGATACATAATCCTGCCGAGGCGAACGACCTGATCCCATAATAATATATGCATTACCGAGGGTCAAACGACACGAACCATAGATGCCGGATCCCATTAGAATAAGCAATCTTTGACAGGTCCTAAACCCCACTCACGAATAGGCATGTGAGTTATAAATTTTAAGGGAAACCTTTCGATGAGAACGCATAACGCGGGAGAATTTCGTAAGAGGAGTACAATTATTTCGCGGCTAGTCATGAAGCCCGTCGAATATCTACAATAGCAAATTTATCACTCTACACAAGTCTAGTCTCAAAGTCGCAACGTAAAATAAAGAAATTTAATAGGCAAGAGACAACTTAAATAGTACAATTATAGCATGGCAGAAATCTAAGTCTACCCGAACATAACATGAATCTAGCTACGTACGGACTCTCCTCAGCTTGTGCGTACGTAGCCCCCGCAACAAGTATCATATAACAAATACATCACCTAGGGGTAGTTTCCCCATCCCAGAGTTAGACAAGAGACTTACCTTGCTCCGAAGTTCCATAACCGACTCCAACGCCACTCTAACACCTCAAACCGATGCCCGTCGCTCTGAAAGTAGTCAAAAAATGTGCAAATCCATAAATATATACTTTATTACCCATAATTAATCAATTTATAACAATCTCCAACTCCACCTTAAAAGTCAATAAAGTTAACCCTCGGGCCCACGTGCCCAAATTCCGAAATTTTTGAAGATAAACTTTACTCATAACATTACAAACCCAAATATATGATTTATTCCAATTTCCATGTCATATTTCGTGGTCAAATTAAAAAAATACCATATTCTAGGTTTTCTACCAAAATACTGCAATTTCTATAAATTTTCATGTTTAAATCCCTATAGAATCCATGCATTTAACTTACAATAGGTGAGAATAACTTACCTTGCCATAAATGATGAAAATCTCCCCTCCAAGAGCTCCAAATATCGCCCAACCAAATGAAAATGAAAGAAAATGGGCCAAATCCCATTCTTAAAACAATACTTCCCAGCAACCTTTCGCACCTGCGGTCCCCAAGTCGCTTCTGCGATGCTCCTCCTGCGGCTTCAATCTCGCGCCTGCTTCAATCCAGCGGCCAGTCACCTACTTCATCTGTGGCTCCTATAGCGCTTCTACGCCCTCTCTTATGCGGCTCCTCATGCGCAAATACGGTTTGGCTTCTGCAAACATCGACCGCATCTGCGGGTCCCAGCCTTCCCCAGCAAATCCGCTACTGCGCTCAAGGACGCCGCACCTGTGCCATCGTAGATGCGGAAATAGACTCGCACCTATGACCACTGCCCAGCTTGCGCAGAACCTCTTCTACAACCCTCTTGGTCTCTTCTGCGGCTCCACACATGCGTCCAAAACCTCGCATGTGCGGTTACCCCAGATGTGCCACCAAGAAATGCATAAGGCTAAATTCCCACTCCGATTCAATCCGAATCAAACCCGAGGCTCTCGGGACCCCATTCAAACACACCAACACATCCTAAAACATGACATAGACTTAGTCGAAGACTCAAATCATGCCAAACAATATCAAAACTACGGATCAACAATCAAAACCCTTCCTTAAACTTTCAACCTTTAAACTTCGACAAACGCATACGAACCATATCAAAATATTCCGGAATGACACCAAACTTTACGTACAAGTCACAAATCATGATACGAACCTATACCATGGCTCGGAACTTCGAACGGACGTCGATAACACCATAAATTATTTAAAATCAAACTTAAGAATTTCTTAAACTTTGAAAATGCCAACCTTACATAATAGGCGCCGAAATGCTCCAGGACCACTCGGTACTCAATCCGAATATACGTCCAAGTCTGAAATTATCATATGAACCTATTGAAATCTTCAAATTCCGATTCCGAGGTCGTTTACTTAAAATTCAAACCTTAGTCAATTTGTCTAACTTAAAGCTTCCGAAATTAGAATTTTCTTTCCATACGAACTCCGAACTTTCCAAAAAATGTTAATTCCGACCACACGTACCAAGCTACTCAAGGCCTCAAACTATCGAATAACGTGCTAGAGCTCAAAACGACCAGTCGGGTCGTTATATCTAAACTATTACGTCTTAGTCAGTTTCCTACTTAAACTATTTGTTGTCCCCAAACACCTTCTGAACTATATTGCCCTTCATATTACAGCTCCCTCGTATTCTTATAGGTACGTATAGTATACACTCCGAATTATCTAAAACAAAATTCTATATGGTACTACACATGACTATTTAACTCGGCCTAAAAACCCATGAATTATACTTCTCTATATATTAAAATCACATGTTGAATTCTTAGACGTGCGTCTGTCTAACTATATTAACTTATGGTTTATACTTAGTATTTTATGTAGTTTACTCATGATATATTACTCTTGGATAACTGATAAATTCTAAGAATTTTGGCCAAAAGAGTATCTAATGTAATGTGTTAATTGTAGGTTTAATTATGGTTGTACTTTATGCTAGACTCCAGTTGAATAAATTCTAATTTTATATTTACTTTGCAACATTATAAAAAAATAAATGAAGGCATATAATATTGCATTTCTGAAATATTTTATAATACATAAAAAAGATTATACAAAAATAAAATTTCACAAATAAGAACCAATCAGCTAACAAGTACATTTTCTAATTCTACATTACACAACCATGGTTCATGAGGTTCAACTCTATTCTCTACAAGATGTTGAGTTTAATAAGAAGATTTAGATAGTATTCTTTCAATGATATGTATAAGACATGAAAGAAGACTAATATTAGAAAGAGAATGAATCATTAGTGGAAACAAAATTAAGAGGGGAGAGCATTTTCAGATGGGACCCATATGGATAACTGGAAAACAAAGATAAGAAAAATGAAGAAGAAGGTGAAAAATAAAGAAGAAATTAAAGGTGGAAAAATAAGAAAGAATGGTGAAAAAAATGAGAAAGAAAGGTGTGATATAAAGGAAATAATGAGAATATTTTAAAAAATAAATTTGAAAGAGGGTTAGGCTAATTAGAAGTTGCAGTCTGCTAGGTGGGCCGTTTTAATGGCCTTTTGTAACCGTCATGTGCTCCCACGCGAGTTACTACACATGTTATGCCACGTAAGCAAGGAGAGTTTTAATATAAAGGGCAATATAGATCAGGGGATTTTAAAGACACTGAATAGTTTAAGTAAGAAACTAACAAAAACATAATAGTTTACGGAGATTTTAGGGTACTAACTCCTTTGAATATATCGTTTGCCATTTTCCTTTTTCTGAATTCATGGATGTAAAATAGGGAAAAACTGCAATGGAGTAGAAGAGTGGGTTGCTATAGTGGTGAGCACCATTCACTTCCAACCAAGAGGTTGTTGAGTTTGAGTCACCCCAAGAGCAAGGAGGGAGGGAGCCGAGGGTCTATCGGAAACAACCTCTCTACCCTAGGGTAGGGGTAAGGTCTACGTACACACTACTCTCCCCAGACCCCACTAGTGAGATTATACTGGGTTGTTGTTGTTGTTGAATAATAATGAAAGATTGTTATAGGTGAGATTAATTACTCTAAAAGGATATTTTTCGTGCATTATTAATACATATATTATTATTCTTCATTGTAATTCACATAAAATAATACATAAATTTTAACATAATTTATTACCTGTATTATTCCACCAATGAAAATTATATTATCTTATGAGGGGTTGTATGCTGACATTAATTATTCTTAAACAGTAAACACCAACCAAACAATGTACTATCTTATGCAATTTTTTACGCTGGAAGTAGTTATTCCGATAGTCCAATCAAAGGACGCCTAACTATTATACGTCAACGGATAAACAGTTTATAAGGTCTTG